>WEIS01093778.1:0-10322 GCA_013389965.1 Todus mexicanus
CAGCAGCTTTACTGGCTTTCAGAAAACAACAGGCTCTCTTATTTTCAGAGACCTGCAGATGGCACTGCCTCACTGGGCTATCCGAGTGCCCCTTGCACGTCCCTGTGCTGGGCTCTGTGTCATCTTCAGTCAGAAGGGCTCTTCTTGCAGCTGGAGTGAATAGTTCAAAAGTTCTGGCTGTGGGATGTTTGTAGCTAGCAATGAAAAATAACATGGAAATTGCCAAGACCCTTTCCCCTTCCTCCTCGTCAGGTGGTTTTGTTTTCTGGACGTCTGTTCTTTTTGAGGTTTATCTTCAAAGGATTTCAGCAACTTCTCTGTACAGCTATTTTTTTTTCTCTCCCTGTGCCAATTAAATATTGAATTGGCTGCAGAGTTAATTGCCTCTTCCTAGGAGGATCCTGTTGGCAAAGACCAGAGGAGGGAGCTTTTTTTTCCCCAGAAAATTCCCTCCTCCTGGGGTGGAAATGCTGTCCTGGGAAAGAAATGGCAGCATCAAGGACGTAGTGGTAGTGATGCATCTCACGTTGTTATTGCATCTTTCCTATTGCTGCAGTCGCTTTGTTTGCATGTACCGTTCATCCCTCACAGGTTTTCCTGAAGGCTTGTGAGGTGTTGGGGACATGTTTTCCCCATTATGCAAAGAGGGAATGCTGCTGGCCTCATGCGCGTGGCTCCCTGGTCACCCTGTAGCTGCACCCTGCCGCTGCACCCTGCCCAGTGCATCGTGTCTGCTGGGAGATGTTTGGATGTGGTGTTGTGTGATGTGTCTGGAGATCCCTCCTTCCTCCTCCTTCCCTCAGCTTTACACGCTGAGCATGATATCGCATGTTCTGGAACCTCACTCTGGTCAGCTGAGGTCGGCTGTCCCAGCTCTGTCCCTCTCCCAACTCCCTGTGCCCCCTCAGACTGCTCCTTGGTGGGGTGAGGAACAGAAAAGAGTTTGACTGTGTGTAAGCACCGCTCCGCAATAACCAAACATCCCTCAATTATCAGCGCTGCTTCCAGCTCAAATCCAAACCACAGCCCCAGAAGAGCTACGGTGAAGAAAATTAACTCTACCTTGGCCCAAACAAGCACAGGTGCCTTCTGTCTTACGCTGGCTACAACATGGAGAGATTGTGACTTGTTCAAAACCTGCTGACGCTGCAAAACGCTGACAAGCCAATGGCAGGCTCTTTGCTCTGACTGCTCTCTCTGGGATTTCGTGGCGGGTGAAACGATTCGTTTGCTGTTGCAGTGTTGAATGGAGGCAGCAGCTATCATGTATGAGGGATCTATCGCATTGCCCAAGAGTCAAAATAAAATTCAGCAGTGGCGAGGTGTTCTTGGTTGCTCCCTGTACATAAATCCTCAGCTCTCTTGCTCCAAGGTCAGTTGGGTATTTCATGCCTCATAAGTGGCTCACTTTGTCGTGTGACTGGGAGGTAATGTTGCCCGGACATATCAAAGCTCTAATTTCGCTCCTTCTATTTCTTCAACATGGAAACACTTGGGTTCTGCTTTGCTTTGTTGCCAATGTGACTTATCGTGTACGCATGCTAGCAGCTCCGGACAAGCTGCTTTCCGGATGATGTTGGTAGGGAACTCCATTTTGTGGTTGCAGGTGGAGAATTTTTTGCCCCTGTATGCTGAGTGTTTTTGTGTCTAGCTGCCCGCCGTGGAATGGACATTTCAAATGCACCATCTCCTCGGGTTCTGTTAGAGCTCGTCACTTGCAATATTGAAAGGGAGGTTTTGTATTTCTGCTGCCAACAAACTTGTCTGAGCTGGCTTAGACATAGAGAAGTTTAATCTGCAGCACGTATAGCAAAATTCCTGTCTTGGCTGCTTCAGTATTTACCATGATTTCTAAGTATATTTTCAGGGTGGTTTTCTGCGCTCATACATTCAACAGTTGAGTTTGAGATGTCTTTGTGCATGCCAGCTCCCAGGTCGGTGTTCAGACCTCAGACTGGAAATGCAAGGAAACTTAAGGGCTGTGAAGGAAAGCCTGAAAGCCAATGAACATTTCAAAATCCAGAAGGCAGCCAGGTGTAAACTCAGAAATAATATTTTGGTCTGAGTGTAGTTCTCCTGATTGTAGAGCAAGGCAGGTTTCACATGCTTGTGAATACACACTGCAGCGTCAGGACTGTTTGAGGAAACATACACAGTCTGGGCCCCTGGCTTCAGTGTCCCAGAGAGCACAAGGTTTAGCAAATTAAGCTGCACATCAAGTCCTCGCAATGAGATTAATTAGCGAAACCATCATTCATGTTACAATATCAGCAGCATCCAATTATTTTAAAAATTTATGTTGGGTGTGGATTTCTTATGCAGCCAATTGTTTGGGGCTTTTTAGTAGAGTCATTCAGGAATTAGAAGTTAGCTTGCTCTTAAATAACCGTGCTTTATTTCAAACACTTGATATGTCTTTGGCAAATTGAAGTGTGTGGAAAGCTGTGTCCCTGACACAGCGGCTGTTTGCAGGACACCATCACAGGGCAATGACAGAATTTTCTACTGGGAAAAAGAACCATCTCCAGAATAATTACTATTGTTTTTTAATCCTTAAAACCACTTCCTTTCCTATCCCCATCCCGCTTAATCTTTTTGGTTTGGGGGGTTGTGGGTTGTTTGTTGTTTTTTTTTTTAAAAAAAAGCCCTTCAAATACTCTCGATGTCTCATTTCTGGAATTTCTGAGCATTAGAATCCAGAGATACAGAGGGAAGGTAACAGGTGAAAGACATTCAGAAACCTGAGTGTCTGGAAATTATGGGATCAAGATGCCTTTAATTCTGCTCCTGTCCTGACTCGTTCCATCTTTATTTGTACACCGCCTGGGGCCAGGTCTTGCCTTTTCTACGCTCAGTGCGTACACGTAAATTTGTAGGAATTTAGTGTGAGAACAGCAACCACAAAATTCTCAGCTTTCCACTGCCTCCTCATTGTCCTTTCTTTTTTTTCTGGGGCATGCCAAAATACTTTGCATTGAGAAGTCTGGTACCGCAACAGCTTGTAGCCCTCCTGCCGCACTTGCTTCCTATCCTAGCCGCTGCACGGAAGCAGTAACCAGATTTTCTGGAAATTGACCGAATTGGTGGAAGAGAACACGCTGGAGAGTTGCTCAACGGGTTCAGTGAGGAAAGCTTCTGGTAAGCAGATGGGGGCCAGCAGCGAAGGCCTCCTTTGAAGGGTAACCAGGGCCAAACTCTGTTTATCTATCCACTTAAAATCTTGACTTGTAAGTGGGTTCCTATTAGATGCCTCTAAAAATTAGATATTTTTTTTTAAAAAGCCACCTACCCTGCCTTTTGAAGCTATTGACTTTACCAGCCCTGTCACTCAAGCAGAATTGCATCCAGCACCTCCTGATTGTTATCAACTGCTCCTGGTTGGCTCCAATGCGCGATTGGTATCGATCTTGCGGGAATAAAACTAACAATGCTTTTGGTTCGGGATCTGGAGAGTTATTTATCTTCTCATCTGTAACTATCGTCTTCTATAACAGAACATATCCAGGTCTGTAAATTCATGCTACGTTTCATTATTTTCTAGCAATGATTTTCCATTGGAAATATTGAGCAAGATGCTGGTTTTTTGTTGTACAACTTTCCACTCCGCTCTTGTCTGGCAATGTTTCTGAGGGCTAATGGTTATCGATACGTAGGATGCTGGGAGATGGAGAGGGGTGGAATCGTTTTACAGCCTAGGTCTTCATCATCTGTCAAAACTAGATGATGACTGAGATTTTATTGCATATATATTTTACTTGTATATCGTATTTGGGTCAGGCGCACAGCTATTTAATGAGTGTATCGATTATCAGGTTTATGGACCTATCAAAAAGGGAGGAGAGACATGAACGTAATAAATAAGCATTAGTATTAGTCCATCCTGTGCCATGAGGATTTTTCAGATGTGTTTTCTGCACCAGACTCAATCTGAAAAAGAGGAATGTGCTCAGAACCCTCCTTTTCGCTCGTTTTCCCTCTCTGATGCTAGCGCAGGAAGGAACAGAGCAGATGCAAGGGCAGGTGAACAGATCCCTCCATGTGCCAGGTTTGTTCCTGTTACACCTGGCAATCCCAAATAACAGGATATTTCAGGCATATCTTACAGCTTTGATGGGATGAGACAAAAGGAGGCATCCCAGCGGCTTTCCTTAGCTGTTTATTTACTTCCAGCCTGGGAGAGTTTGGTTGGGGTGAGGTTGCTGTTCACCCTCGTAGGAGCAGCGTTCCCCTCCTTTGAGTGCAGGGACATGTCTTGGTGATCATGTCAGCCACGGGCTTTGTCTGCTCCACTTAAACTTCACTTGCCTTTTACTTTTGAGAATTTACAGCCTCGGTTTGAGTTTCTTTTGAAATGCTTCAAGTGGAGCCCATCCCATGGAGCCAACCAAACTTTCTGTGAAACCTGCGTTGATGCAATGGAGCATGTTTGTTTCGCTTTCTTTTCATGAAGGTGTGCAATGCTTGATGTGGCTGAATGGTTATTTGTGTACCAGTAAATAATACCTTATTTCAAAACCCATTCACGTCATTTCTAAATTCGTGTAGGTGTAATAGTAACTTTTTACTCGCCTTACACCATTTACAGTGAACACAAGTTTGAACGCTGCCTCCCGATGTGCTAGGGCAAATTTGGTTGTTGACCTAAATGCTGCATATAGGGAGGAATTGGAGCAAAGTTCTTCTGATCCACATCCCACACTCCCCTTTTTCTTTCTTTTTTTTTTTTAATCAAAAATGAACTTTTCTAAATAACTTTTCTGGGAAAGTACTGGACCACGACGCTATCGCTGAAGTGCCGGTGTCCTGCAAATACGGATTTTTGACAGTGCATTATGAAAAAATACTGTAAAGTGAACTTCTTATCACACAAACCAAAAGCACCTTCGAGACGTTGTTATTTTGTGGTTCAGATGAAACAATCGTAAAGTTGTCAGCACGTCAGGAATGCCATTAGACGCTTCTAACGGCGGGCAAAGCTGTGGGGGAGGGAGGAAACTCTGCCTGGAGGAGGCTGCGATAAGAATTTCAGAACACCTCTCTGAATTCTGCATTGCTAATTTCTTCAGTTTGTTTGTATGCACGGGGAGAGCTGGTAAAACGAAACAGAATAATCTGAATAATTGCTGTGAATAGAAAAACATGCAGAGAGGAGATATAATGAGAGATAGACGGTACATTAGCGTGTGAGTTGTAAGTGTTATCAAAAGGTTATCTTCAGCTGCTGGTGCAGTGGAAATAGCAGCACAGCTTCTAAAATGAGTGCTTATGCGGGAGAAGAAATGAAAAAAATGATTCTAAGTTCCCGATTTTCTGAGCTTTGCATGTGGACTTAGGGAATTGAGACAACATTCCCCATGCGAGAGGTTTGAATGATCAGAAGGAGGCAAGGACCCTGTTTTAGCAACCGCTAATAGGAATTTCAGCGCGGTGATTATTGTGCTCTCTGCTGCAGGTACGCACAGGTCCTTAGTTGGTGAGAGCTGTGAATATTTAAAGACATGACTTTGTATTAGTTTCATTTCTTTTGGTGGAAGAATGGGTTCTTGGAACAGGAGATAATGACATTTCAAATTTGTCTTCGTCATCATGGATGTTAGAAACTCCTTTTTAGTGAAAACAAATTTTCCTAATCCTGTGCGCCTAAGGAGCTGAGGTTTCAAAACTGTTTTGAGAGCCGGCATTAAATTTGTGGCAGTCAAGACCTCTGACTATTAGCTGTGATCAGTTTGTGTTCATTCAACTCCTGTAAAGAGTAACTTTCCCTATAAGAGGACAGCACGTAACTTGTACAGTCTGATAAACCCAAGAAGCAGCACTTTCAGCTGATAGCTTGTGACCAAGCGTTCAGCCCAGGTAGGCAGCCACAGACAAACATTAAGTGCTGTTTCAGCCCTCCTGAAGTTGCGTTTGGTTTTTTTTTGAACNATCTAGGACTGTTTAATTATTTTTTTTTATTTTCACTCTATACTTTTTAGTTCAGCAGCTGAACCGGAAAACCGATTGTTCCATGGAGGGGGAAGGCAGATGCAACTAGAACCATATCATTTTCATCTGAGCTTGTGGTTTAGAGGTGGCACTAAAAACTCTTTCCCACAAATGTCTGAATAGCCACTTTAATGAGAACGATGGAAACACGAGTGTTTGGATAATTGTAATTTGGTCCTAGATTAAATGCGGATAAAAAGCAGGCAGAAACCGTACATTTTAAAATAGGAATTATGGCATTTGATCCTGATAATTCAAATTAGTTTCACAGACTCTGCTATCTGGCTTGGCTGCGATTGCACGCGTAGCTTAGCCCACCCGATAAACGGTTGTCAGGCACCGATATTAGGAGTTCCTGAAAAATACTGGTTTATTTAGTTCTCTGCAACAACTGGAGTCCAGAGAGCAAGCTGGGCTCAGTACCTACCTGCTACCTTTGGGGCCAGAAGTGGGACCCTGACCGGGTAAAGAATGAGCATGTCGAGGCAGCTGCTCAGGTGGGACTGTGGGGAGAAAGGGTCTGCTAAAGACTCGTGTGTGTTGTGGGCAAGGGTAAAGCTGAGGCTGGGGGCAGAGTGGGGTAGTGGATTAGGGACAGGGTCTGAAACATCTCAAGTTCCCAGGTACTGTCAGGATGGACCTGGTAGGAGTTAATTTCCCAGAGAGCATCAGGATTGGCCGTGTATAGATTTTGCTGTTAGTTTCATAATTGCTCTGTAATTATTACAAAGAAGCCGAAATACTCATTTGTAAAAGCCCGGTAACGCGAAGAGCTAAGTGATGCAGCCCTACAGCAACCCTGGAGCAATGGGAGTCAAGAGTTATTGATCCAGACGTCCCAGAGGCACAGGTCCCCTTTGAATCAATGGCAAATTGATTTTAGAGCATCCGTAGCTTCGCTGCGAGTGCACAGATGTTTGTTTGTCCCTCTTGTACAGCCGCTTGGTGACGGGTTTGGAAGCTCTTCAGGCTGTTAGAGCAATCTGCAGAGAGAAGACCCTTCAGAAGGGAGTTTGGGGCTGTGATTCATTTTCAGGAAGAAGCTAATTTCTGCCAGCTGACAGTGGAAGCAGCCGAAGGAAAATCATCATCAGGCTGAGTGAACCCTCCCCAAAACCACCTTCTCCTGCTTTTTTTTTTTGTATCAGTTTTCCACGAACTTTCACGAACAGTTTTACCACTGAAGGACAGAGCAGCCTCCTTGGGTTTCTAGTCAATGTACTCGGGTTTTATTGCTTTGTTAAATGCTTTGCTTCTGGGGAGCCCTTCAGATCTTCCCCGAACTGGAATTCAGTCTGAATCATAATGATTCTCCCCTCACACAGGTATTGGTGAACTCAGCGGGTCCCAACAACTGATTCGGACTTTCTGGAGCTGCCTTTAGATGTTGGCCCCAAAGCTGCACAGAAGCTGCTCTTTTTCAGGAAATGAAAACTTATGCAAATAACTGAGCATAAAGAAGCTCAATTCTTCTTGTTGTTTTTTTTTTTCTTAGCATTTCCCAACTCAAGTTGAGCTGTATCTGAGGAAAGCATGTCGCTCTGCTGGTATCATAGGTGAGGTTTAGTCAGGAGCTTGTAGTGGAAGCAATGTTGACTTACATTTTCCATCTGTATCTGGAAATTCTTTAATTAACTATTCCAAGGCAACTATTGAAATTTTTAAAGGTAATTTCTTTTTTGGTGTAGTGTAATACTCCCAAGTACAGTAAAATGCATTATAGGCAGATCTTCCTTCAACTTACAAAAGGATCTTGTTATTTTTGAAAAGCTTCCATTACTGTCTAACTACACTGGGAAAAAATAAAATATCTCTCCTGAAAATTTGCAGAGTATTTTAGAAGAATATTATGTCATTTAGAGTGCTGTGAAAGCCCCATCATTGACTCGTGGGTAGTCTCCGTTAACATATTAAATTATGGATCCTGCCTGAAAGATCACTAGGAATGATTACTTAACTCTGAGCATTTAGATGGGTCAATGTAACTTTGGTTACAGTGGTGGGTCACCATAATCCTGATGCCATCACACGGTTCTTCGTGACAGCAGTCCGGTTCCTACATGAACCAAAAAGTAAAATTTCAGCACTTCCCAAACTCTTGAGCCCCTGGGAATTTCACCGGGCTCAGTGAGTTCAAAAGTTGGCATCTGTTGTTCCTAATTATTCCATAATAATTAGTGATGCAAATCCCGCTTGGGGAGCATCTTCCCTGTGCTTTTCAGAAAGTAACAACAGAAGAGAGAGCCCTCGGAGCTGAGGTTCAGTGCTCAGCGAGGTGATTATGCAGTTACATTAGTAAGGATTAGAAGGAGCAAACCAGCTGCCTCTGCTGCTCCTGATAACACCGAAAGTGATATTTTCTACTCCATGTGATTTATTTTTTTTTTTCAAGACAAAATGCAAAGTATTATCTAATGCATCAGTAGTTTACAGCTGAGCAAGTCTGCATAGACCAAATAAATTACCATTTTTGTTCTTAAATATCCAGCTCCCCCAAAAATGTTTAATGTTTCACCATTAAAACAGCTAGCTAATTAGAATGGTTTCAGGTAGAATTTATTTCCAGTTGGTTGACAGAATGCCCCTGATAAATCTGTTCTCGATGATCTTGTCTCCTACGATGTGTCTCAAACCCACCCGTGAGAGAGGCTTTTGGGCCCTCTGATTTCAACCTTTTCTGTAAATGTTTATCACAACTTGAACATTCTTCTCATAACACGGAAGACTGTGGGGTTTCTGTGCAGCTACACGGCAAGAACGAACCTGATGTCTTTGTGCAACACCGTGTGATACCACACACACGTATCCTAGTTGAGGAAGGGCAGCCAGAGCCACCCACCCACTTTCATGCAGAAACACGCCCTGTTTGTTGCCACATAGGATGCAGGCATTGGCAAAATAGCAGGAAAACAGTTTCTATGCTTGTTTTAAACTTGTGGCTCATCATCCACACTCCAAAAGATGTTACCTTTGCGCTGCAAATATTCTGGCTGTCGGCCTTGGCTTTGCATGTGTCACATCTTAGCACCGCCTTGTGTTTTACAAGCCACAGCACAGGAGGCAGCTGCAGTCAAACAAGCTATACAAGGAGCTAACGTTCCCATTGGCTGTTTAATTAAAAACTATAAAGAGAGAGAAATTAAGACCCCCCANCTTGATACTGCCTGCGCGCTTGAAACGGGAACCATTGGCTGTTTAATTTAAAACTATAAAGAGAGAGAGAAATTAAGACCCCCCACCATTGATTTGCTGAAGTTACTGAAAAAAGTAAGTCTTCCACTGCCGGCTTTTGGGCCAGCCCTGCGCTAGCCCACCACGAGAGGCTGGTGTTCTGTGTCTTTGTGACTTACTAAGGTTTGGAAAGCCCCTAACTCTGCATGCAGAGAACAAGCAGGACGTTGCGCTTTTTCACTTAGACCCGGAGCAGGACACCCCAACAGCCGTGCCATCAGAATCCTTTGCCTCAATGTCACACAGTGAAATTCAACTCGGCTTCCTCTTCAGGTCAGGCCAGGCTCAGTGTCTTGGTCTCTCATGTAGCAGGCGGGTGCTTTAGCTGCTGCTTCTGCTCTGCACCTCTCTGGCATTGAACAGAGATTTCATTCAGGACCGAAGGAATCCAGACAATGACAAACATTGTTCAGACCTTCAGTGGTCAAGAACAGGTGAAGTTTCAATGAGTCAACATTTTCTGACCAAAGCAAAATATGATCTGGAAATCCCTGACCTGATCTAAACCGTAGCGAAGTTTTGGTCAGCGTGTAGATTTTCTTCGCCGCAGAGTTGTAAATCATCATTTTGACTGTGGACGTTGAAAAATTCTGCTCTCCCGATGCAGAAACACTGCTGCCGTCTCTTCCGATTAATTTTCATCAACCTGCTCGTAATAATTGTTGTTTTAAATCCCCTTCACCAAAACTGCTGTGAATATTGGCTTGGTTTCTGTCTGCGGAGGTTTGTTTGCTTGCTTAGGGGTTTGTTTGTGGGTTGTTGGGCTTTTTTTAGTTTAGTTTTGTTCGAAGCAATTTTTCTACCCTTACAACTAAAGAGGAAAGACTTTCAAACCCTTTTGGACTGTAAGGAGCATAAACCCAAAGTACCATCAGGAACAAATGCCAACTCTCTCTCTCCCCCTGGATTTTTCAGCCAATTTCAACCAGCTTTAAATCATTTAAATGTAGATACTGGTCTTGCATAATACGGGCAGCTTTCTCATACCTCCTGTTGCAGTCAGAGTTGGATCACAGGACGCTTGGTACGTCATCTGCATCATCTACATCTTACCGCACTGATGGTTTACTTCCACATGTAAATACTGTGATTTATTTTTTTTCCCC
>WEIS01093780.1:7935-22287 GCA_013389965.1 Todus mexicanus
CAGGTGGTGCTCGAAAGCGGGGCTGAAGTTATTCGTTCGGAAGTTGTTGACGCTCTCCTGGAAGGGCGGCACGTGCTCCTTGTAGGGCGCCGCGAACCCCCCCATGCCGGGCAGCTCCGACGCCCCCGAGGGCCCGTTATCGAAGGCGCCGCCGCCGCCGCCGCTCAGCTCGAACCAGCCGGCGGCCGCCCGGCTCGCCTCGCGCCCGTGTCCTCGGTTGCCTTTGCCCAGCACCCGGATGGACTCCCCGGCCTGGATGGGCTCTCCCGACATGCCCCGGCTCGAGGCGTTGTGGTAACCCAGCGTCTCGATGGGAGCCCCTTTCTCCTCGGTGCTGTCGGGCAAGTCCAAGCAGGACGAGGAGACGCGGGTCTCGATGCGGTAGTGCTCCTCCTGCGGCTGCGGCTCGCCTTTGGCGCCGCCGGCCAAGCTCCCGCCGTCGCTGGAGCTGCTTTTGGCCATCTGGCCAAAATGCTTCTCCTCGGAGGGTTTGCGGGAAGCGTTTTTGAGCATGTTCTTGAATTCGATGGTGGACGTGGCGGAGATGGAAGAAGCCAAGGATTTCTCCACGCCGGGCGCCGGCGCTCGGCCCGCGGCGGGGCTGGAGAGGGCGTTGGGCGAGGAGAAAAGCGAGCGGTGGGGAAGCGCGTGGGGCGAGTCCGGGTATTGCTTCTGCGACAGCCCCGAGTGCACCACCGGCTTCGGTAAGTTGTTGTGGTTGGAGTCCGGGCTAAAGAACACGTCGTTCTTGCCGGGCGAAGGGGATCCGTCCGAGGTGGAGTCGTTCCCCCGGAGGCCGTAGCTCCCGTACAGCGCCGGGGACGCCGCCAGCGGGTCGCAGCTCTCGCTCTGTTCGAGGATCGCCCTCATCGACGGAGGGAAGGAGGATTTGACGCCAAATTCCGGCGCTCTCTGCCCGTAGCTGGACAGGACCGGCTGGTACTCGGCGGCGTCGGAGAGCTTGCTGGATTTCAAGATGGACTTGGCGGGTTTCTTCTCCAGGTTGAGCATGGCCGAGGGCGGCGGGCCGGAGTAATCGAAGTCACGGTAATCTTCGTCTTCTTGGAAAGACGTGTCTGGGTAAAACTTCTCCTGGGAGGAGTCCATCAAAGAGGAGGGGATCTCCATGGTGTCCGCAGACGGCTTGTAGAGCCCGGCAGGAGAGTCTCTGCCGAGGCCGAAGGGCCGGTAGGCGTGCACGGAATTGGGGAGATCTTGGGAATATCCGTCGTCCCGGCTCTGAAGAGGCGACCTCGTGCTGCTGGGAGTAGAAGAACCGGGGCTCATGATTTTCGACAGCAGGGAGATGGTGTCGACGTTGCTCGACGTCGGTTTATCCATCATCTCGTCTTGGGTGGGCGTCCCGCTCCGCTCGTCCCGCACCGGCGTTCCGTCCACATTGTCCAGGGAAGTGCTGGTGGGACCGCGCTGGAAGTCGGACGCGTGAGGCTCGGTTGCGATGTTGGACCCTAAGCTGCTGAGAATGGGAATATTCAAGTTGAGGCCGCTGAAGCCGGGGTTGCCCTTCAGGAAATTGTGTATCTTCATCTCCAGGCTGGGAGAAGGAGGTTCCGATTCCAGCTTCGCTTTGGAAATCTCCGAGGATTGAGCCAGGGAAGTTTCCGTCGGCAAAAGGGAAGAAGGACTGGGAGGGTGGGAACTGGGAAACCCCAGGGAATTGGTCGGCGGCTTAAAACCGGAGCTCGACAGCCCTGGGGGATGTCCAGCGGGAGCCTTGTTAACTGACGTGGAGGAAACCTCAGCAGCAGAAGAGTTTGGAGAATACCCAAAACTCTTGGATACGAAGGACTGAGCGTTGGGAGGAACGTTCCTGCCCTTCCCGCAAGGACCGGTGGCGTTGGCCGGCGAGGCTGAAGTGCTCTGTGGGGCGGTTTCGCTCGGCGGAACGGGATTTCCAGCCACGCTCTGCAGCAAGGAGGAGAGACCTGGAACAGAGAGCGCCGAGATCAGACATTCGGGGAAGGGACGAGTCAACCCGAGCCGCTGACGAGGGAAAGGGGTCGGCGGCTGCACCGCGGGTGTCGTTCCTTACAAGGATGTTGTGTTTTAGCCAGGCAATGATGGGATTCTGGAGCGTTAATCTCGACATTAACACCAACCGAGGTGCCAAACTCTGGCCAGAAGCTCAGAGCGATCTATAAATAGTCAAGTGCCTGTTGGAATTTAGAAATTGGGTAACTTCTGATTGTTGGGTAAGAGCTGGAAAACCCCCCTGCTGTGGGGCCAGGCGGAGAGAGGTGGGGTTGTGCAGCCTGGAGAGGAGAAGGCTCCAGGGAGACCTTCTGGGGGCCTTGCAGGGCTTAGGAGAAAGGTGGGGATGGACTTTGGAGCAGGGGCTGGTGGGACAGGACAAGGGGAGATGGGTTTGAACTCAGAGAAGGAGATTCTAGATCTAAGGAATGGATTTTGGAGGCTGAGGGTGGTGAGAGCCTGGCCCAGGTTGCCCCGAGAGGTGGTTGCTGCCCCATCCCTGGAGCCATCTCAGGGGAGGTTGTTGGGGGCTCTGAGCGACCTGCTCTAGTCTGGATGGCTTTACTCCATTTTCTAACTTATAAAAGCCTTTTTTTCCCCTGTTTAACAGCGATTTCTGATGGTTGCCAGGCAGGTGGAACTCAATACACATCCAAGACCTGCTCTAAGTCCAGATGTCCCTGGGGGACCAGAGGAGCTTGGCTGGTCCCTTCCCACCCAAACCAGGCTGGGATTCCACGATAACTCATCCTGGTTTTGTCAACCTTCCAGCACTGAGCAGGGTTGGACACACGAGGTGCAGCAGCAGCAGCAGCAGCACCTCTGGGCAGGTTTGTGCTTCTACAGGAGCGCTCTGGGCAAGCGCAGAACCCGCGTTCCCTCCGAGCCCTCTCCGGTACCTTGCAGCGCTGGCGCGGTCTGAGTCTGGGTTTTGGAGAGAGCAGATAAAATACTTTCCGGAGTTATCTCAACTTTGGAGAGGATATTTGCTAACGGGTTGGAAGGAGCAGCTGGAGTCCCCAGGACAGGAGTCTTCAAGCCGCTCGTAAGAGCCGTGGGGCTTGTGGGGGTTCCCGGCGAAGGTCTTGAGGCGGGGCTGACACCTAGGATGGAAGCACACACCGCTCACGGACACCGCTCGGGAACGGACGCTTCTTTTTTTCTGGCTTGAGTTTTCCAAAGAAACAACCAGAGCACAGCTCGGCCAAGCGCAAGCAAGGAGAGGCTCATGAGCTCAACGGGATTGAGCAATGTCATGTAACCTGCTGGGAAGCAGCTCCATGGAGAAGGAGCTGGGAGTGCTGGGGGACAAGTTGCCCAGGAGCCAGCAACGGGTCCTCGTGGCCAAGGCCAGTGGTGTCCTGGAGTGTGAGCAGCAGGGTGAGGGAGGTTCTCCTTCCCCTCTGCTCTGCCCCAGGGAGGCCACCTCAAGAGTCCTGGGGGAGTTCTGGGCTCCCCAGTTCCAGAGAGACAAGGAGCTACTGGGGAGAGACCAGCGGAGGCTCCAGAGATACTGGTGGGACTGGAGAATCTGTGTCCTGGGGCTGTTGAGCTGGAGAAGAGCAGCCTGAGAGGGGAGCTGAGCAATACTGAGCAAGAGCTCAAGGGCCTGCGGGGGGCAAGAGGCTGGGGCCAGACTCTGCTCAGGGGTGCCCAGCACCAGGCCAAGGGGCAGCGGGCACCAACTGGAAGCCAGGAGGTTGCAGCTGAGCAGGAGGAGCAACTGGTTTGGGGGGAGGGTGTTGGAGCCTGGCCCAGGCTGCCCAGAGAGGTTGTGGAGTCTCCTTGTGTGCAGAGATTCCAAGCGCGCCTGGACACTGCGATGCTGGGCCCCCTGCTCGGGGTGACCCTGCTGGGGCAGGGGGGTGGCACCAGAGGAGCTCCAGAGGTCCCTTCCAATCCCCCCACGCTGGGATTTAAGCGGCAACTCATTCACGTTTATTTGGAGACAACAAAAGCTCTCGAAGCTCACAAAGCAAAGCTCCGTCGTTGGCTCCTGGACTGGCAGCCCTTCAGAACTCACCTGTATTTTTCATGACTGAAGTTAAGCTGCTGAGAATGGAGCTGATCTTGGCCAGGTCCACGTTGGCCAGGTTGGGCAACGCAAGCGCCGGCGACGGAGGGACGGGCGCCGCGCTCACCACCTTGGGAGCCGGAGGGGTCGCAGGGGTCTGGGCAGGCGTCGTCACCGTCACCGAGGTCGTGCCGGCCACAGCGGCAGACGGCACCGCTTTGGGGATGCTCTCGGTCTTGGCGGGTGCCGGAGCTGGAGCTGGCTGCTTCTCCTTCCTCTCTTCCACTGCATCAGAGGGGGGAGAAGACCAGAACCGTCACTTTGTCCCCAAAGAACTACTGGGGGTGCAGGATTTTCAGCGGGATCCTCATTATTTGGCAGGTCTGACTCCAGCAGGGTACGTAAAAAAAAAAGTATTTGATGAGTGGTTCGGGAGGTGGGACCAGATTGGGATGTCCCTGCTCACGTCAGAGACCTGGGGCAGCAGATCAGAGCCCAGCAACACCAGCTTGGAGCCCGCCAAGACGTTTGTGCCTATGGGGCTGGAAAGGGCTGTTCTGCCTCGGTGTAACTTCTACCCGACAATTACTTGGCCGCCCCCACAGAACGTACCAATAATTTTAGACGTATCATCCTCCACATCCGAGAGCTCCATGTCTTCCACATCCCGATTATCCGTCACAGGCTCCGGAGATCCCGTCTTCCGGCTCCCGCCCACCGGAGAGCGGGAACCATCCTCCTCCCCCATGCCCTGGAAAGGAGACTCGGAGCCGGTTGGAGACGGGGCGTCCATGCTCGGAGACGGGACGGGAGACTCCTCGGGGTCGGGCAGAGTGGCTTTCAACTGGTCCAGCTTCTTCTTGAGGTTGCTCACGCGATTGGCAAAGGTTTTGTAAGCCTAAGAGGAGGAAAAAAGCCCCGGGCTGAAGGAACTCCGCCGCCTGATTTGTGAGCAGAGATGCTGCGTTTTCCCACCTCTGCCACCTTCAGCGAGCGCAAGCGAACCTCAGCTCCCTGCCCGAGGAGACTCGAGGACAAGCGGGACTTACATTTGCCACCACCTTGACCTCCTTGTACTGCGCTTCGTAAAATATGCCGGCGTTCTCCAGGGCTTCCGTAAGAGAGGGGCCGTTCTTCACTTGCTTGTCTAAGCCGTTTACAAACTCCTCCAGCTTGGAACTCGCTTCTTCGAACTCTTTGGAGAACTTCTTCCCTCCCGTTTTGTCTGCAAGGGAGATGAACGGCAGGTAAATAAGGCGTTGGGAAGCAGACCCAGGAGCTCCTCCGCCGATTCCGTTGGGTTTTGTAGGTTATATTTTGCCCGTCTTTTACCTTTTAAGCATTTCAGCGTTTCGGTGCTGCACACGTCCACCCTCATGGTGGAAAGCTGCTTCTCTTTCAGCTCGATCTGGTCTTCCGAGCGCTTATATAACAGCAACTCATCAATGAGCGACTGCGGCTGGAGGGAGAGGACAAAAAAAACCACAACCAAACAACACAAAAAATCAAACAAGAAAAGCACCCTCATCACATTCCAGGGAAGAGTCAACAGCAGCGACCGGCTTCAGCGGCCGACCGCGCTCTGCTTTGAGGTCGTCTCCAAACGAGAGGCGACACGAGCACGAAATGTGCGGATCTCTGAGGTTTTAACCCCAAATCGAAGAGATCTGTGGGCTTGGGTTGTAATTCGACAAGTTTAGGATAGTTTTGATCGTCTGTGATGTAATTCTACAAGTTTTTGGTGGGTTTAATCATCTGCGACGTTTTATTACCTACAAGTTTACGGTGGTTTTGATAACGTGTGACATAATTCTACAAGTTTACGGTGGGTTTAATAGTCTGTGATGTAACTCTACAAGTTTATGGTGGTTTTGATAACGTGTGATGTAATTCTACAAGTTTAGGATAGTTTTGATCGTCTGTCACATTTTATTATCAACAAGTTTACAGTGGTTTTGATAATTTGTGACGTAATTCTACAAGTTTACGATGGTTTTGATAATTTGTGATGTAATTCTACAAGTTTATGATAGTTTTGACCATCTATGATGTTTTATTATCTACAAGTTTACACTGGTTTTGATAATTTGTCATGTAATTCTACAAGTTTACGGTGGTTTTGATCCTCTCTGACGTAATTCTACAAGTTTACGGTGGTTTTCATCATCTATGATGTTTTATTATCTACAAGTTCACGATGGTTTTGATCATCTGTGATGTAATTCCAAAAGTCTGTAATAGTTTCAAGCATCGATGATGTAATTTTACAAGTTTAAGATAGTTTTGATAATTTGGGATGTAATTCTACAAATTTAAGGTAGTTTTGATCACCTGCGACGTAATTCTACAAGTCCATGATAGTTGTGACCGTCTACAACATAATTCTACGAGTCCATGACGGCTTTGATAGTCTGGGATGTAATTCTAAGAGTCTATAATAGTTTTAATTATTTATTACGTAATTCTACAAGCCCACAATGATTTTAACAGTTTGTGATGCAATTCAACAACTCTCTGACGGCTTTTTGATCATCCGTGATACAATTCTACAAATCTACGATGGTTAAGAGCAGGGACAAGCCTTTTTTTATTCTTTTCTTCACTCCACCACTTATGTTTCTACCTAAATCTCAGGAACACCCCTTTGGGGACTCTAATTTAGACGAATTTCTCATCACCAGCTCCTCTGCCACCCTCAACACTGGAGCCAGGGACTCCAGGCAGCTCCTCAAGAAGGCAGCTGCTCTCGGATGACGTTGCCCCAAACCCGAAAGAAGCCTCCAGGCAGCAGCTCTACCAAAATTCACGGCTGAAATCTCCAGCGGGAGAACTTACTCTGAATTCGGCGACGATCTTGGATTTCAGAGCAGCTTTCGGGTTCGTGGACGCTGTCGGGAGAAAGAAACCAGTATAAAGAAACCGAGGAACTAAACGCCGAGGAAAAGTCAGTCACAAAAGGCCGTTCTAACCCCAAAAATATTTCACCCAAACTCGACGGGAAGACTCGCAGGCTGGAGTTTCCACGACATTTTCCCCTCCACGCAGACGCTCTGGGCTAACGGGGACGCCGTCACGCGCACCTAGGCTGCGACTGAGGTCACCAAATCAACACCAGTGCTTTTCCTTCTCTTTCTTTTAACGCGTTCTAAAACTCGCCCGCGCATTCTTTTGCCGGGAAGGGAAGACGGGTGCCTGAAAGGGTCGATCTAAGAGCTTTAACCGCCGAGTTTATGCCTCTCTGTGATTAAGGTGACATTATTGATTCCCCATTGGAATAGGCTACCCAGGGAGGTGGTGGAGTCACCATCATTAGAGGTGTTCAAGAAGAGGTTGGATGATGTACTCAGGGACAAGATTTAGATTTAGATTATGAGATAATATTGGGTAATAGGTTGGTGATAGTCTAGGTAGTAGGTTACAGGTTGGACTTGATGATCTCTATGGTCTTTTCCAACCTTGTTAATTCTGTGATTATTTCCTACAGGCAGCTCTGATTCTTTGGGACGGAGTCTCCCGTCGGTCCTTTCTAGGCCTAACCTTAAAAAACCCGCACGCCTCTAGTCTGATATTTTATTAACAGCGCAGGGGGACGAATCCTGCTGCCAAGAGACACAAAATCCATCAGTTTCTGGACAGCTGCTAAGAAACAATCGCTCTAAACCCTTCATCCACGCTGAACAGAGAACGTTTCGGTTTGGGAAAGCAGCTCGTGACGTTAAATCCAAGTACCAAACGCTTCCAAACTCTCTCTGTTAACGGTCCGAGCTCGGCGCCAGCGCCCGCACCGCCTTCGAACCCCTAACGTTCCACCACCGCGCTCGAGGCTTTAGCCGATAACCAGACGGGTAAATTTTAAAGGTATTTCCCCGCACGACCGCGCTCCCGGCGCTGTCGGCTGCCCGAGTCCACCAGCTGCGCTGCCAGCTTCCACTTTGGCTTTTCTCCTAGCACTAGTTGGCCGTCGAAGAGGCGTTCCCAAGCGCGACGGTTCCGGCCGCCTCCCGCGGCCCATGCACACACTTCTGGCTGTCTTCTCTCCGGCTCGCAATAGTCTAACGCCAGTTGCCAAAAGGTGCCACCAGCTCCTTCCTCTACCTTCATAACCTCTTATTTTTTTACTTCACGCCTTTAAAAAGTCTCTCTCTAGCAACAATTCCTCGGGGGTTTTAGATATTAGTCTGTCAGGGGCCGGGAAGACGCGTGTTGGCTCGGGTTTTATCCAGGTACTTTGCCCACTTTGGGCTTTTGTTTGGTATTTTTTTGGAGCCTTTCTTCTGCTCCTCAAGGAGTTCTAGATTAGTTCAGAGAGTTGACGTTTGTTTCCTTACTTTGCGATTTCTTCCACGGCTTATTCGGTTGTTTGTTCAGAGTTTCTTTCAGCTGCTTCTGAGTTTTGAAAGTGGTACCTGGAAAACATTTTAGTTTTGTGCAGTCTGGCATTATGGGGATTCCCTTCAAAATCTGGGGGTGGGGAGGGAGGTGGTTGTTGGTTTTTTTTGGCACCGTAAAGGGTTTAGCACGGGACAAAAGAGTGAACAGAAATTTGTTTTAAAAGACCTAGAGACCAACGTCCTTGGGTGAAGCTGCTGGATGCCCAAGAGAACCTCGGTTTACTCAGGGATACAGCAACCTGCGGCTGGTCTTCCTTTTTTAAATCAAGTTTCTGTTTGCCCTTGAGCTGAGACAGGTCGAAAATCGCGGGAACGAGCAGAGGATAAAAGGAAAACACGAGGCATCGGCAAAGGAAAACCGCGTCGCTGGGAGGACGTGACAAAACGAACGTTGGCAGGCGAGTCGGGAGGACAACCACGATACTCGACTGAGCAGGGCTCGCAAATATTTGAGCATTGGAGGTAGAGAAATGAGGAGGGATTTCCGAACGCGCGCGTCGACTCCGCTTCTCCGCATGCACCGCCCGGCTAAAGCCCCTTCGTGCGCCAACGCCCGAGCCACCGTGTTCCTCCCGCCTCTCGAAACCACGCAGGAGGATTTCCTGAAGCACCTCGGAGCTCTCGAATGGCGGAACCAAGCGAAGCTGAAACACGGGACTCGCTTTTCCTTCGAGTATTTGAGTATCGGCTCGTTTCGGGTTGTAACCGGCTACGTGTGTCCTGGGTTAAGTCGAGCCGCTTTAAGCGGAGCTCGTTGCTACATCCTCGAGGACCCTTCACCCTCCGCCTTTGCTTCCAGCCTCTTTCCCACGCTACCAATATTCTTAACAAACCCAACTTATGGTAAAAACGGACTCAAAAGCAGAGTCAGGGCTCTGCGTTCGGCACTCGTAGCGCCGCTCGCCCGTCGTGTTCTGTTTACTCTCGGCTGGAACGACTCCAGTTTACGTGAAAAGGTTCCGAGCCGGCTTGAAAAAGGTACAAAAGAGGCGAATTCAGGTGAATTCCCGCACGAAACTTCGCTACTTTCAAGTGCGGGTGTGGAAAGAAGAGATCCACTCAAGAAAGTCGGTTTTTTTCTCAAGGATTTTCAGGGATTTTCTTTCCCCTCCCGCGTTAAGTTTGCGAGGGAAGAAAGGCAAAGGGCGAGGAACTTACTCAGAGCTTCTTTCAGGGCCAAAATGGTTTCCTCGGGGTAGACGTTTCGGTCCTCCCAGATTTTGAAGATTCTTTCGATCGATTTGGAAACGGAAGGATCCCTGGAAAAGAAGAGCTCAGTGGGGTTTCTTTACCTTCCCTCCAGGGTTGTTTCTGGCGATCTCAGAGGGAATAAGAACGTAAAGAATTCAGGATTTCAACTGGATGGATTTAAATCTGGTTGGATTTAAATCAAAGCCCCTTCAGAGCAGGAAGTTCTTGGTCCAGGTGAGGAATTTAGCTTTAGGGAGACCAAGGTGGTTTGGAGCGAAACAAAGATTCCCACCTCCTAACGCATCAGGGCCCTTTTTGGGGTGAAATTCAAAGGTTTCAGAGCAGTAAGAAAGCAAAAGGTTTTCTCGGAGATCTTTTTTTTATGGTAAATCCCATTTTTGTTGCTCTTCCAAAGCAGTTTTCTATGGGGATGCTCTGGGGAAAAACAGGGATTATTCCTCCAACTCTCTCATTTGAGCCAAACCCTTCAAATTTTGCTGTTTCCAAAGAGTTCAAAGGAAAAAAAATCAGGGTTTTTGAGACAACCTTTCCCCTCCCCCCTGGGGTCGTTACTTACTTGACTAACGAGGCGGCTTCGGGAAGCACTTCTGCAAAGGTATCGCGAAAGACGATGGCGTTTTTCCTCTTGCAGTTCTGGATGACGTCGTTGGCCAAGTAAAAAAGGTTCAGCCGATGAGGAAAAGCAGCTAAAGACAAGGAGAAAAATTCGCACTCGTCATGTCGGAGTCGCCACCTCAGCCGCGCTTTGGGTAACAACGTTCAAGCGGCTGCTTTTCGGGAGGGGGTTTCAGCATCAGTGGCATCGCCCGAGGGTCAAAATCAGGGATTAGAGAGGAAATCTTCAAGCTACGAATCATTTTCAGATCCTTCCCTTGGTGATATCACACCTCGACTCTTGAATTTGGCTTAGAAAGGACCCAACAAGGTGAGCAGGTACCTGTCTCCGTAGCAGTCCAGAGGATGCTTACTAGAGCTGAGGAGAAACTTTCTCCGCATCCCTTTAAACACCTCCAATAAATAATTCACTGTTTAGTAATCATTATTCAGATTAATACGGCACAGAAAAGAGATCGTCCCGCTTCGGTGGGAGCGTTCCCCCTTCCAGACACCGCTCCTGTTGCAGGAAAACCCCAACCCACCCACGGCTGTGGCTCAACCTCGGGCAGCTCCACGTTCTCCTGCTCAAAGCCAACGGGAAGATAAAGCCACGAGACGCGTGGAAAAGCCGCTCCACGAGTGGGTTTATTTTCCAGACAATCATAAGCTCAGGAGCTTTTATTGGAAACTAATTGCTGAATTTTATCGCCTGCCTCTTTTCCAACATTCCACTGTGATGTGGAGAAGAGAAACATGGAATTGTTTGGGTTGGAAAAGACCTTGGAGATCATGAGTCCAAGCAATAACCCGGCGCTGCCAGGGCACCACTGCCCTGTGTCCCTCAGCACCACATCTCCACGGCTTGGAAACCCCTCCAGGGATCAGGGGGACTCCCCCCCTGCCCTGGGCAGCCTGGGACACGCCTGGGCAACCCTCCTGGACAAGACATTTCTCCTCAGCTCCAACCTCAACCTCCCCTGGGGCAGCTTGAGGCCGCTTCCTCTTGTTCCTTGGCAGCACAGCCCGACCCCCCCTGGCTCCAAGCTCCTGTCAGGGAGTTGTGCAGAGCCACAAGGTCTCCCCTGAGCCTCCTTCTCTCCAGGCTCAACACCCCCCGGTCCCTCAGCTGCTCCTCACAACTTCTCCAGCCCCTCCTCCTTCTTCTCCAGCCCCTTCGCCCTTCTCTGGCCACGCTCCAGCTCTGAGCTGCACTAAACGCTGTCAAACAATTCTTCTTGCTCGCCACTGGCACCCACCGAGCGTCACCACAGGCTGGTGGGTGAGCGAGAAGCATCGTCCAGCCCTCAAGCTGGGACAGCTCAAGGAAACAACCAAGACCTGGGACATCCCCGTTCCCCACAGCTCCGTCCCCTCCCCTGTCTGAAATCCCACAGTGGGAGGTGTGAGAGCTGAGCCTCCCCCAGCGCCGCAGCCGCCTCCTCACCCCTGACCTTGCTCCTCGCCCCTGACTTTGCTCCTCACGTGTTTTCCAGCTCTTTTTTTTTTCCCCCAGAGGTGTTTTTCCACCTTCCCACCCGGCTACTCCACCACGGCTGCGTCCAGGAGCCTCGACTCCCGTGTCCCGCAATGAGCTTTTAGAGCAACAAACACAACGAGCCCGAGGATTTGCTCCCAGGAACTTTCCAACAAGATTCTTTTCCAACCTCAGAAGATCCACCGCAATTACCCGGGAGGAAAAGCTCATCCCAGAGTGATCCTCAAGGCTACGGAAAAGCCGCAGGAAGAAAACCAAGCAGCTGAGGGTCCAAGATGAGGATTTTGAACCAAGCGGCTGGATCTGCTCGACTCTTGGACTGTCTTGGCTTAAATTGAAGGAGAAATAACCAATTTTAGGTCCGAGCAGCCCCGTAGCTCTGGTTAAACTGGACCTTTCACATCAGCCAAACCAAAGACCTACCAGCAAACCGCGGAAAAATCCATCGATAGGGGAAAACGCAGATGCTGGGAAAGAGCCACAGGAAAACACGGCTGTTTCCTCGCAGGAGGAGAGGGATCGAGCACCCTCAGGGTGGGAGCACCCAGGAGACCACCGATATTCGGGAGAAATCCCAAGGCAGGAGCACCAGCTGCTCCCCAGCCCAGCCCGACACCTCCTTACTGTGATTTAGAGAAGATAAATGAGGAAAACGGCCGATTTTTTTGAGAGCAGAGAGGCTGCGAGGTCCTCGGGGCAGAGACCGGAGCACGGCGTGAAGGGAAAAGCAGCAAAACCACCTCTGTGCGAGTGGGAAACCACCAAATAATCAGCGGTGAGGGCACAGCAGCTCCACGGCTGCTGTCGGGGGTTGTTTGAGGCGGCATCTCGGAGAAGATGCTTGAGGAGGAACTTGAGGGAGATCCTGGAGAGGGCTGCGAGTTTGGAAACGCTCGTATCGAAACCAAACGATACGTCCAGGCTGGGCAGGAGCCGACAGCCCAGCAGCGGCCGTGAGCAGCCAGAGCAAGGAGAGAGCATCAAGCAGGGACAATTAAATCACTTCAGATAAAGGAGGGAAGGAGGAGAAGGAGGCGCAGAGCCAAAGCGGCGTCCCTGGAAGCTCAGTTGCCTCAACCAGGAGCTGACAGCCTTGTGTCGGCCGCAGAGAAGCGGTAGGAGTCCCGGGGAGAGTCTCTCCAGCGGGACGGGAGCTGGAGGATGAAAACCACGGGGGAGTTGCCCCATGGCACGAAGGTTCCACGCTCCCAGCGAGCGGCTGGACAACGCAAGGACCGGCCCTGAGGCACAGGGAGGGAACAGGGAGCTGTGGAACCCGACCCACAGCAAGACGGTCACTGAGGTCCTTGAGAGGAACCAGGGCTGAGATAAGAGACACCAAGTCCAGAGGAGTCTGCGCATCCCGAGGAGAGGTGGGAGATGGATTTTGTTTGGAGGGAGAGGGAGAGGTGGAGTGAGGATGGCCCCGCAGGACCCTCTCGGTGATGGGGGCTGCAGAGGGAAGAGGGTTTCCAGCAAAGGTGGGCAAGGACAGCACAGCAAGATGGATCAGGACCAGCTTCCCCTCACCAGCAGGTGGGTATGGAGCAGAGCGCAGCCCTCGGGCTCTTCCCTTCCCCTCTGATCACGCGGCGTACGGACAAGAAAAACACAAATCAAAACCCGGGCGAAGAGGCCCCTCCGGAAGGGCCTCAATGGAGCAAACCAACTATCCCAAACTTTCCCGGCGGTTTCGCGACGGGCGCGTTATCTCCCTCCAAACTCCTGCGCCAACAGGCAAAGCCTCGGCGAGACGGCGCAGATAACGCCGCCGCGTTTCGCCTCCTGAAAACATTAACTTTGCCAACCCCGGGTCAACGCCGCATCGCCCGCGGGCGCTCAACCAACCCCAGCGTTGGCGCCCGACGCTTGTTTCGTCCCCCACCGTGGCAAAGGGGGACGGCGCCAGGCCCTCTGAAGGCATCTTTCCTCCCCAGCTCTTTAAAAGAGCAATTTTCGAGGCTCCCGGGCTGGCACACGCAGAATCGAGGAGGGTGAAGGGGTCACCGCTCAGGTGCGGCCGAACCGTTGGCGTTTCTCTCGGCGTGACAAGGATGCTCGGCGGAAACCTTGGGGACCACGCAACGCTTCCGAGCCACCAGAGAACCTCAGCTCTCACTTTTGCTGCTTGATGGCGGGTCCAAAACCTCCGCCACAGCCGCGTAACCCACTCCACATCCCCATCCCTCTACTGCAGGCACCCAACCACAGCCGGGGGGGTAACCGATAACGAAAGATACTCTGCGATATTCTGCGACAAGCGGGAGGTGTCCCTGCCCATGGCAGGGGGGCTGGAACTAGATGATCTCGGAGGTCCCTTCCAACCCTGACAATTCGAGGATTGATTCTAAGCAGCGGGGGAAGCGCTGGAGGCACATGGGGAGCCCTCCCAAGCTCCACAACCCCCCAAATCCCCCCCTTTCTCCTCAAATCCCCACACTCACAGCGTCGCAGCCACTTCATCCAGTGGTAGACGATGGTGCTGTGGTGCCGCTTGTTCTCTAGGCACCAAGAGGAGAGGCCTTGGATGGACTCCATGGTGTTGGTGACCGCCTGGAGCTTCCTATCGAGCGAGGCCTCCAGAGCAGCGGCCGAGGACGAGGAGGAGGCGGCGGCCGAGGAGGAGGAGGAGGAGGAGGAGGAGGAGGCCC
>WEIS01093780.1:22312-37998 GCA_013389965.1 Todus mexicanus
GGCCCGGCCGCCGCCTCCGCCGCCCGCCGCCATCTTCCCGCCCTGCTCGCCCCTCCGGGCCGCACGGCCGGCGGCGGCACCACCGAGCTCGCCTCTCCTTTTCTGAGCGCTACGAGGCCCGGTTAGCAGCGGCTGGGCCCTCAGCAGCACCGGGAGGGGGTAAAAAGAGAAGGCGGCGGCAGCAGCAGCGGCGGCGGCGAGGAGGAGACAGCGAAAGCGGCGNTTTGGGGTGTAAGTGGAGGAGTGAACAGTGTAAATGCAGAAATGGTGGTGTAAATCAAGAGTTGACGGTGTAAATGGAGAGTTTAGGGTGCAAGCCGTGAGTTTAGGGTATAAATGATGAGCGGTGTAAATCCAGAAATGGTGGTGTAAATCAAGAGGTTGGGATGTAAGCGGAGAGTTTATGGTGTAAATGGTGCGGTTGGGGTGAAAGTGGAGGAGNAAGCGGAGAGTTTATGGTGTAAATGGTGAGTTTGGGGTGAAAGTGGAGGAGTGAACAGTGTAAATCCAGAAATGGTGGTGTAAATCAAGAGTTCGCGGTGTAAATCAAGAGTTCATGGTGTAAACCCAGTCCACAGTGTAAACCAAGAATTTACAGTGTAAATCGACAGTTTAAAGGGAGAAGTCATGGTGTAAGCCAAGAAATTACAGTGTAAATCAAGAGTTTATGGTGTAAATCAAGAAGTTATGGGATAAATCGAGAAGTCCTGGTGTAGATCACTGTTTGTGGGTTAAATAAAAGAGGAGGAGGTGGCTCCTGCCCCCCAAATGCAGCCTGCACCCTGCTGGTTCCTTCAAAGCACACCCCCCCCCCCCCATTCTTTACCCCAAAAACCTCAACCTTAATCCTGAAAACAAGCAGTAGCAGTGATTTGTTTTAAAAAATATGTCTTTAATCGGTGGGCTGAGGAGAGTACGGATGGGCAAAGGGGCTGTCTGAGAACCGGTGGGTGGGGGGGTTGAAGGTTGCGGTGTGGTGAGGGGGGTGTCGTGGCCCCCTCAGTCTGTGGACTCCAGCACGGACTCGCTGAGGGCCAGGTCCCAGTAGTGCTCGGCGCCGTGCTTCTTAAAGTGCTCCCGTGCCATGTTCTCCGTGGGGCACTGCTTGAATTTCATCTCGCCAAAGCTGCGATCCTTCGCTGTGCCCTGGCAGGAGAAACGCGGATGTTTGCCAACCTATCTCCAGTGAAAAGGCGGTTCCCAGGGACACAGGCAACCCAGGAATAAACATTTTTCCAGGCTGAGGCGTGATTAGAGCCGCTACAGCTCAAGAAAGAGCCCGAGCGGCAGGTTTGCATCCAATCCAAAGCCTCAGAACATCATCAAACGGGGTTCGCTTCCAGCCTGAACACCCCTGGATTAAGTGACGCCCATGACTCACCTCCCAAACCAGAGAGCATTTGTTTGTTTTCTTCACGGCCTCCTCATCAGACTCATCCTCATCTGAAAAAGAAAACCACCAACCAATCAAGCCACTTTTGGTGGAGCAGGGAGCCCCAGCCACCCTTCAGGCTCCATTTCACACTCACCCTCTCCCTTTGTGTTCGATGTTTGCTCGTCCCATTTTATTCGATGGAGCATAAGCCGTTTGAATTTCTTCTGTGCTTTCGGGCCTGGGGAAGAATCGACACTCAACGTTCATGAAAAATCTCTTAATCTTTGGGTTTTAGGAGGTTCTAAAAAGTAGCAGAAGCCAAACGATCCAGTGCTAACACGCCGGGGACGGCCGAGCTTTCCGCTCAGCCTTTGGGACGGCGCTTGGCCACCTCCCACTGCCAAATGAGCCCTTCAACGCCTTGCAAAAATTACTTAGATCAGCGCAAACCGCAAAAACCCACGAGATCTGATGCTCTCCTCGCTCTAAGTATCCACTCAGAGCACATTAGAGCCGTAATGAAGGGCGTTTTCTTCCTCCATCACCCTCGGTCAACAATTTTCCTGCTAATTTTTGCCTGAGGAAAGCTTTTGGACACTCCCCTATGATCAAAAAACCCTCTTCTGAAGTCCTCACCTCCTTCTACCACCACCACGTTGACATCTTTGTGTAGAACCACCACGCCTGTTAGGTAGAGCTGCCCGGCATTCGCCTCGATCTTGAATTTTTTTGCTGGATTGCTCAAATTTCTGACCCTTAGGATGGAAAAAAAAAAAACACAAGACAAAACAAGTGTTTGTGGAAAACCCAGAATTATTATCACTGGCCGAAGAGCTCCCTGATGGGTCCCAGAGTTTCCTCTGGCTCCCGGAGATGACGCATGATTCAGAGTGGTTCCTTCTCACTCATTTCATTTAGCTCTTGAAAATTTCCCCCGTTTCTGGTCAGTGCTGGCCTGGCTTGGCTGAAAATCCCCTCAAATCCGCGTGTTTTTAGCACTTGGCTGTAGCAGGATGAGTCAGGGACAGAATTAACCGACACGTCTTTTGCGACGGTGTCATTGCTACCGGCCAGGATTTTTTGGAAACCTGACGAGTGGCTCCTCTGAACCCCCACCTTTCTCTAGAGCATTTCTCGGGTGTCTTTAGGAAGCGCCACGTGGTGAGATTGGCACCGAGAGTGCCCAGCTCGGCCCTCACCTGTACACGGCTATATGAACTCCCTGCGAAACGTCTTCTTTCAGCTTTTTCACCTTCTTGGCTTTTCGCTGTTCCGCCGTCAGCTTTCTCGCGGCATTGGCTTCTTCGTGAGCTCTGGACGCGGAGAGAGACGCAGCAATGAGCAAAACGTGCCAGTTACGGCACCGAAACTGAGCCTAAGCGAAGAGTTTGATCCACAGATCCTCAAACGGTTGAAATTCCCACCCGGATTTCTGGCTGGTTTAAAAGCACGGGAGATATTTTAAAGCCAGCCACCGATTCAAGATCATCTTGATGATCAAGACCCAGCTTCCCCACAGGCTACAGGGAGAAATAAGCTACAAGAGCACCGCGCAGAAAATCACACCGTGCTTTGCTGCATCGTAGAATAATTAAGGCTGGCAAAGCCCTCTTAGATCATCGAGTCCAGCCTAGGACCTACCCCCACCACTCAGCTAAACCCTGCCACTAAGTGTGGCATCCAGGCTGGCCTTAAACCCCTCCAGGGACGGGGACTCCACCACCTCCCTGGGCAGCCCAGCCCAGGGTTTTATAACCCTTTCTTTCAAGGGTTTCGTTCTCTACGAAGAAATAAATGCAGCAGCCGTGCTAAATCCATCTAAAAATGACCCAAAAAACCGATGGTACATTCCACCTACTTCTGCCTCTTCGCCATCTGCGCTCTAACGTGCGCTTCGACTTTCGTCGGGTCCTGCACGGCTTCCGTCCCCAGCACTCGCATCAGGTTGGAAATTCTTACTGGATGGGAAAAGAGGAGAAGAAGTTGAGAGGCTCCCGCCGGACACCAGCTTGCCGTGATGGGAAAGCAGAGAAACGCCTGTTTGTGGGCTCGTAAACAGCCTGTACGGGCGGTTATGGGATGGCACCGACACAGATCCGAGGAATCCCATCGAGGTTTTGCTGCCGGCAGCTTTCCAGCAACACCCATGGCCACTGGTTTGACAGCTACGAGCCGTGGTAGCCCAGAGCTTGCCCGTTGTAGCCGTCGCTTACCTTTGGGCTCCGGTGGTGGCATCAGGCCCAGCCTGACTTTCTCCTGCAGCTCCTTCTGGGCTTCTCTCCGAGTCTGTCGCCGTAATTTCTTCTGCTCTTTCTTTGTTAAATAAACGCCCAGGGTGACGGGGGTGTCGCTGTCCACTGGGAAGAGAAATGAGGGAAGAGGTAACACGAATCTGCTCAGAAAGAGAAAGCACCACCACTAACTGGTATGGTTGTACCACGCTCTGGTGTATCCTGACCAACCCGAGCTGTCACCCACCTGTTACGCCAAACACGGAACTAGGGAAACAGATTTTGGCTGATTTTTAAATTTTACTAAAAGGTAAAACAGTCTCTGGTTATTTTCTGGCCTTTCCTCAAGGCAAGAAGTTCCAACCCAACGTGAGATGAGGAGTTCGTGTCCCCACCTACGCCATCGATGCTCAAACAGCTACTGGGAACTGCTACAAGTTTTAGTTTAAGCTTCCAAACCAGGGTAGAGACTCCTCCTCCCAATTTCATCCATCTTCACAGAGGCCTCAGGCTTCTGTTAGCACAATTTCCTCTCCTCGCAGGGTCAAGAGACACCACGAGTGCTACGAGTCAGGGTTCACCCCACCAAGCAAGCGCCAGCAGCTCGGAGCATTTTGTCTCCAGTTTAGCATCAAAGTCGCCCAAACTTGGGGCAGTACCTGGTGGGTTGAGCTGCGCCGGGTGCTCCACGAGGTTTGTGATGCCAAAGTACTCCTCTTTCTTTGAGGACGTTCCACCTTTTCTAGAAAGGAAAGAGTTGGGCATCACTACAAAATGACAACACCCCCAGGTCCCTCACAAGTTCTCCAGCCCCTTCTCCTTCTTCTCCAGCCCCTTGCCCAGCTCCGTTGCCCTTCTCTGGCCACGCTCCAGCCCCTCAAGGTCCTACTGGGAGTGAAAAGCCCAAAACTGAGCCCAGGATTCAAGGGGCAGCCTCCCCAGTGCCCAGTCCAGAGGGATCATCCCTATTCTGGTCCTGCTGGCCACACTGGTGCTGACACAAGCCAAGATGCTGGGGGCTTCTTGACCATCTTCAACTGTCACCTCCAAGAAGCTCCCCAAGTTTCCTCCTCCCACAGAACGCTCCAAACCTGACAAGTAAAAGTACTTACAAGTCGAGGCCGCTGGGGATGATGTAGGAGTCCCACCACTCGATCTCGGGGATCTCCCCCTCTTTCAGTTCCTTTTTGGGGGTGATAAGAGCCAACTTGGTGGACGTGTGTATCCCTGTTTTCCGGGCAGCCTGTGAGATCTCAGCCTGAAGCTTTTCTAGTTGAGCCTGAGAAGACGGGGAGAGGAAAAAACGGCACAGAAAGGTCATTCCCAAGCGGCTCAGCCTTGGGGAGAAGCACCACACGTGTGCACCTGCTGATTTAATTTCGGTGGTTTTTAAACAATCCGAAGGAGACGGCAAAAGAAGCCGCAAGGCAGAGCACGAAAGTTCTAGAACCTGCCACAAAATCTTATTACTGAGCTTTTTAGGAGCACGGAACCATCCCAGAGGAACGGCTCCCCAGGCATCAGATCCCTGCGCTTTAACAAAGCTCTTCTCTCCCCTTCTCCCCAAGAACTTGGGCGTGTTCCCAAGATGCCTTAAAATCTCCACCTCTGGGGAGATCCCCTTCACCAGAAAGAGTATTTGGCCAGCAAACGATCTATTTATTCCCTTTGGAATTTTTCCATCTGTGATCGAAATACTTGGATTTTTGTCTTTCATCGAGTGAAGACAGCTGGAAGAAAATACGCATCTAGGGAGGGGGTTTTTTTTTGCCCTAATTTGGATCCTGCCTTTCCGCCAAGAACGGCGGCGACGGAAAAGCTTTTTGGCGACTTTACTGGAACAAGCTTCTTCCTCAAAAGCCAACAAGAGCTCCCTTCACATCCCAGGAGAGGAGAATCAACTCCCATCCCGAACCGCACCTCGCTTAGCCCGGCAAGACCTCAAATACCTTCGTTCGCAACCTCTGGGCAATTTTCTCAAATTTGCCTTTTTCATGGAACTTAAAGGTGCGTTTCTGACGCTGGGCTGGGGTTATGGAGACCCGGGGGTCAAAGTAAGTGTTCGATTCCATATCTTCCGAGGGTTTTTCTTTAAGCTGCTGTTTGAACTGCTCTCTCTTCACAGCTCGGATGTTTGCTTTTAGGGTTGGCATGCGGTGAGTCAACTCAATCTCTTTACCAGTCGCATCAACAGTTCGGCCTTGCTCATCCAAGATCAGTGGCGTCGGTTTTGTCTGATCCTTCAGCTCCACTTTCCTGGTGGCGAGACAAGAGATGGTGCGTTAAAAACCGCCAGGACGGCGCGAATTCAACAAAAATGCCAGGTTTGGTTCTCACCAAGCCGACCTAAGACCTGTGAAAGGTCAACTCAGAACATTAAACCTCATCCGTGGCGCCAGAAAAGACTCAAATCTCACGTGCAGAAGTTGGGAGAGTCTTGGCCAAGGAAGGAGCAAGCTCCGTTTCACCTCTACTGTAAAATCGGTTCCTTCAGCAGCTGGGGAACCAAAAGTGTTGGAGAAACTTTTGATCAAGTTCTCCTCAGGGGTCTAGAGCATAAATCTGGTGAGGAGCAGCGGAGGGACCTGGGGTTGTTGAGCCTGGAGAAAAGGAGGCTCCAGGCCATGGCGATGATGTGAGGGGCTGGAATCCCTTGGGGTTGTGCAGCCTGGAGAGGAGAAGGCTCCACAGAGACCTTCTGAGGGCCTTGCAAGGCTTAGGAGAAAGCTGGGGATGGACTTTGGAGCAGGGGCTGGTGGGACAGGACAAGGGGGGATGGGTTTAAACTAAAAGAAAGGAGATTTTAGATCGAAGGAAGGAATTTTGGATGCTGAGGGTGGTGAGAGCCTGGCCCAGGTTGCCCCGAGAGGTGGTCACTGCCCCATCCCTGTCCCCATTTCAGGGGAGGTTGCTGGGGGCTCTGAACAACCTGCTCTAGTTGCAGATGTCCCCGCTCCCTGCATCAGAGGAGCTTTGAAGGTCCCTCCCCACCCAAACCATTCTCTGCCTGATTCTGGCGACACCTCCTCAGGATTGCCGAGCGAGCAGCGGTACTCACGGCGGCGCGATGCCCATGGCGTGCAGGTTGGCCAGCCCCACCATGTTGGCGTTGCCGATGAGCCCTGGTTTCAGGGCCAGCTGCGCCTGGATCCGGGCCTGCAGCTCCGCGGCTTTCCTGGCCTTCTCGATGGCGTCGTTCATGAAGGTGGCCGCCTGCGAGGGCTGGATCGTGTTGCCGATGGGGAGCCGTTCCGATTGCGATGAAGAAGAAATTTTGGGCTGTTTGATAGAGAAGGAAGTTTCGTTTGGTGCCTGTTTTAACACACCTACGTTAACGTGTCACGGTTGAAGCCGAGACCATGGGATTTGCCCGTGGCTGCCCGTAGGTACCTGTGGTGTTGGAGGACTGATGAAACTCAGCTGCTTTTTCCTCTCTTCGATCTGCCGGGTGGCTGCTTCCATCATCTGTTTGATCTGTGGAAAGGAAATTGGACAGTGAGTTTTTCTTCTATCAAAAGAGGCCAATTTAGTGCAGCTCAGAGCTGAAGCGTGGCCAGAGAAGGGCAACGGAGCTGGGCAAGGGGCTGGAGAAGAAGGAGAAGGGGCTGGAGAAGTTGTGAGGAGCAGCTGAGGGACCTGGGGGTGTTGAGCCTGGAGAGAAGGAGGCTCAGGGGAGACCTTCTGGCTCTGCACAACTCCCTGACAGGAGCTTGGAGCCAGGGGGAGTCGGGCTCTGCTCGCAAGGAGAAAAGGAACCAGCCTCAAGCTGCCCCAGGGGAGGTTGAGGTTGGAGCTGAGGAGAAATGTCTTGTCCAGGAGGGTTGCCCAGGCGTGTCCCAGGCTGCCCAGGGCAGGGGGGGAGTCCCCCTGATCCCTGGAGGGGTTTCCAAGCCGTGGAGATGTGGTGCTGAGGGACACGGGGCAGTGGTGCCCTGGCAGCGCTGGGGGAACACTTGGACTTCATGGTCTCAAACATCTCTTCCAACCAAAAGAATTCCATGATTCTAAGAGAGCACCCAACCTTTCCCCACCTAAAGGCTTCACGCTATCGTTATCCTCACGGCTGCGCTCCCTTCGCTGCCGCTGATGCAGCGACTGCAGCAAACCAAGGACAGTCAAACACAACTTGCCATCTGCTTGCTCAGTTTCTGACAGATAAACACCGAACTGTGCCGGGACTCAAGATCTCAGGCACGGGCAGCTCGTTCTGGGGCAGAAGAGAATTTAATTCGACTGACCTGGAGCTTGGTCAGCATCCCAGGGCTCTCTGACGGCGGGCCTGGGATCACCTCGGGCTCATCCTCCACCTCCTCGAACCGTGGGATGCGCCGCTTCTTGACGCCGGAAGATTCCTTGGATACCTCCGAGTCATCACCAAACACATCCTACCAGAGAAGGAGAAAATTGTGGTTAAAACCAGAGAGTTCTCCTTTTCTGGACATTGTTTGAAACTGAGAAACCACCACACGGATCAGATCCAGCTCCGCAAGGTCACTGCAGATCACTCCAGGGTGACCCACTGGTAATCCCGCCTGAAAACTGCGCCCTGGTGCCCCAGCAGAGAAGCATCGCTGATGGTCCAAGGACAGGAGACATCCCAGGGACGTGGCTGTGTAGAAGCCACCACCGTTCCCTCGGGCGGTCAGAGGGTTTTTGGAACTAAGAAGGTTCAAGGTCTAGAGAGATGGAACAAGCCTGCCCATGGCTGACCTCACTGGGCTGAAATGGTTTCCACGTCATCCACCAACTTCAGAGGGTTTGGTGAAGAAGCTGCGCTGTCCTACCATGTCCTGCCATGGCCCAGAGCAAGGCAGGTCAGATCCCTGTGGTTTTCCCTCATGCTCTGACACTGCCAGCTCCAGCTCGGAGCTACGGCCACGCTGATGGGGCACAAGCAGCGATAACCAGGAGCCAGCAACAGGTTCTGGTAGCCAAGAAGGTCAATGGGCTCCTGGAGTGCACGAAGAAGAGTGTGAGCAGCAGGGTGAGGGAGGTTCTCCTTCCCCTCTGCTCTGCCCCAGGGAGGCCACCTCAAGAGTCCTGAGGGAGTTCTGGGCTCCCTAGTTCCAGAGAGACAAGGAGCTACTAGAGAGAGTCCAGTGGAGGCTGCAGAGATACTGGTGGGACTGGAGAATCTGTGTCCTGGGGCTGCGGAGCTGGAGAAGAGCAGCCTGAGAGGGGAGCTGAGCAATGCTGAGCAAGAGCTCAAGGGCCCGCGGGGGGCAAGAGGCTGGGGCCAGACTCTGCTCAGGGGTGCCCAGCGCCAGGCCAAGGGGCAGCGGGCACCAACTGGAAGGCAGGAGGTTGCAGCTGAGCAGGAGGAGCAACTGGTTTGGGGGGAGGGTGTTGGAGCCTGGCCCAGGCTGCCCAGAGAGGTTGTGGAGTCTCCTTGTGTGCAGAGATTCCAAGCGCGCCTGGACACTGCGATGCTGGGCCCCCTGCTCGGGGTGACCCTGCTGGGGCAGGGGGGTGGCACCAGAGGAGCTCCAGAGGTCCCTTCCAACCCTCACTACGATGAGATTCTGGGAGAGTCAGAAAACCAAAGGCGAGATGGGTTTTATTTGAGCATCCCCAAGCTCATCATGAGACCACGGCCACAGATCCCATCTCCTCAGCGCCTGGTTTGCGCAGGGTCAGCCGGGTCGGTCCGTGGCGCCCGTGGCGCCGTCACACGTGTGTGTGTGTGTGTGTGTGTGTGTGTGTGTGTGTTTGTGCCCGTGTGTGTCAAGGTGTTATTGGAAAAGAAAATGATACACACCGGTCGTAAGCGTTAGTTGCAATCCCTTCTTCACTATAACGGTTCATATTCTACAAGGACACTTCCTCATCCAGAGGCAGGGACTTCGTGGAAAACCTACAAGTTCAAGAGAAAGGACTTGCCCATAGTATAAAGTGTGCAAACCGGTGCGTTTTAGTTCCTGAAACCTTCCCAAGCAACGACCTACCCCGCGAGAGTTAACCAAGGAGAGAGCTGAAGACGACCAGCACGACCAGTTAAGAGCGACACGCGACCAGTTAAGAGGCGCCCTGAAGGGATCCGTTGCTTCGTGCTGAGCGTGCGAGCACAAATTCACCTCCGAAACCTGCCCCGGGAACGGCCACGATTTGAGAGCCTCGCCAGATCATCTCGTGTTACAGCAAGGTCAGGATGGGTCCCGATCCTGAGGGAGGATCTCCAAGAAAGGGAATGGCAGAGGGAAAGGTTGAGGGTTTGGCAGGAGGGACGCCTGTCCCCGCGCCAAGAGCCAAGAGCAGAGGATCGTCGGCTCCTGCCGGCTCAGCTGGGGGGCCGAGAACACCGTCAGCAGCCCCAGGGGATGCTTGAGCGGAGAAGAATCGCGTCCTCCACACCCTGCTCCATCCCTGCTCCCCACCCTCCCGCGCTCCTGCGGCCACCAGGAAGAGGAGAAGACGAGGCAACCCGAAAGCGAGCGCAGCCTGAGCGAAGAGAAGCGGGATCCACATGAGTCGGGGCAGCAAGAATCGCCCCGTTGGGCTGCAACCCACGAAGCAGCGAGCGGAGAAGGGACTGAGGATGTCCCTGCCCCTCTGCCGCCTCCCCAAGAGGGTTGAGGGGAGCAGTGAGGATCCACCGGCCTCGCCAGAACCTCACGGCAGCTTCGCAGGAACTGTTTGAAGGCACCATTTGTTAACGGGACCAGAAGGAGGCACCTTCTGGGACCAGTTAAAAGAGAAAAATGGAGTTTCTAAGAGAAAATAAGAAGCGGAGGCAGCTGGTCCCAACACGCTCAAAGAGATCGGGATCCTGAGCGGGATTAGTCCCAGGTTAGGAGCTGATTTAAGCCGTCAGAGGAACAAAGATCGACGTGAAATCGGAACCTGGGAAGAAGCAAAAGGGAACGTACGGCGTAAAGCGGGAGCAGGATGAAGAGTGGCCCCTTTTAAACTCGAGTTTAGGGAAACCTACGATTCCAGAAGGCGACGAGTGAAGGTTTCAGGAGAAGAAAGGAGGTGGAAAGAGGTTTGGGGGGATAAGATTTCCACCAAAACAAGCGTGAGACGGGAGAAACGGCAGAGAGCTGCTAAATCCCTGCCGGAATTAACCTCGGGGGTCGTCAAAAATCACCTTCTGTTGATCCCGGGTGGAAAAAGAAAGAGGAGACCCCAGGAGATCACTCAGCGAGAGCCCCTAAGCACTCCCTGTCGAACAGCTGGACAAGGAAGAGCTGGAATCTACCCCAGGCTCCCAGTAAACACCAGTAAGGGGAGCAAATAAAGAGCTGGAGCCCTGAGAAGTTACTCCATTGGCGGAGATGGCCAAAGAAATCAAAAGCTGAAGCTCCTGCCTCAGCCGAAGAGAAGCGAAAGGTCAAGGCTCACACACTTCATCCTGGAGAAGAGTCTTTTCTCTTGAACTTCAAGCGTTACGGGACGTAGCCCTCTGGAAGAGGAAAGCGCGGCCTCGGCGGCCACCGAACCACAGGAGGAGAGGGGGGGGGGAAAAAAAAATAAAACCAAACGAACCAAGAAAGGAAACGAAACTGAAGCGATTCGTAATCAATAATCACCTTCAGCTCTCGCTTTCGGTTCCGGTCGCTGTTGGATTTGGAGTGCCTGGAGCTTCGGCCTTCCTCCACCGCCTCGAAGAGCTTGTCGACGAAGCGCAGGGTGGAATCGTCGAGGAAGGGTTTGAGGTGGTCTGGAGACACACAAAAAAACATAAGAGGAGGAGTTGGGGGGAATTCAGGGAGAGTTTGACGAGATCCCCTCAAAGCTGTAAAATTCCATTTCAAGGTGGATTAATTAAGTGGGGGCTGTGAGCGGGGCGCTGGAGGCCTCTGGGATCTGCAGATGCTGCTGTCGGGAGCTTTCAACTGAAGGATTAAGGGAATCCAGGCCTCGACTAGAAAAATACAGGGGCTCTAGTGATCAAAAAAAAGCATTAGGGGTTAAATTATCATTTAATAATAATAACAAGAGGAGTTTAAAACCCTTCCAGGGACAGAGACTCCCGTCTTCTCGCCCCAGTCTTCTAGAAGGAGAGTTTAAATCTAATCTGAGGCTGTTTCAGGGCAATTAGGGGATTTGTGCCCATCTTTTTTCCCCGCCGAGGGGTCTGAGGAGCCGCCGCGTCCCGGTTGGAGCCCGCGGGGACGTACCGGCCGCTTTCTTTTTGTCCATGCCCTTCCCCACGCAGTTGAGGGCGGCGGTGACCACGGTGGGTTCCGAGAAGCCCAGGACTCGTTTCACTGTCTTCTCGATCCATGGCTTCAGCTCGTCCAGCTCCCTTTTGGACAGCGACATCTTCGCCAGGAGCCGGAGTCGATTATTCCACTGGGACCTGCGACAAAACACCCCCCCCACAAGCCCAAAGACAAGAGGAGAAATTCGTGAAGTGGGCAAATCAAGCGTTGGATTCTCCTCGCTTCGGCGCCGCGTTTGTCGCCTTTGTAAGCGCTTCAAGCTCTCGGAGATGACTTTGGCTCCTTTAGTTTTAAAGCATGAGCTAAAATTCGATGAGGAACGGCCTCAGCGAAGAGAAACCCACGAGCTGAGAGGGCAAGAGGCCCCAGCTCCGTTTTCTCGCACGGACCCACCGCAAACGGGCTGAGAAGGCTCAATTTGGGGCGTCCCTTCGCGCCTCCGAGTCCCCCAGAGCTTCTCTCCGCTCTTTGAGGCCGCTGGGCCAGTTACTAACGCGCCTCAAGAGCCACGAATCCGCGCTCAGGACTTTCAGAGCCAACTTGCCGCTAAATAACCCTTCAAACAGGTCCCAAAGAGCCTCACGCAGCCGCTCGCCCTTCATTAGGCTCTTCCCCGGGAGCTTCCCAAACTTTTAGCCGCCTTTCTACGTCCCTGACACATCCAAGCTCGGCTGGATCGCCACAAACCAGCGTCTCGAAGCCAAAATGAGACGTTTACAGCCCAAATTTCTCGCCGTCGGCGCTTCCCAAGCCGCCCTAACGTTTAATTCCGCGCCCGGGGCTTTAATCTGCTTTGGAAAGCAAGGTGCCTTTATTGGGAAAGCGGAGAAAATCTTCTTAAGGCCAGAAGTTTGACCTCGGCCTTTCTTCCCCGGTGTGAAATGAGGCTGCGGAGCCTCGACGGGGCCTGTTGGAGTTTAAATCCAAGCAAAACCGGGGCTGGTTAAACCAAAATCGGGTTGAAAAGGAGCACGAGAAGAGGCGTTGGGAGCACTAACGAAGCGCTTCTCGATTCTGAGGCCACAAACGGCGGCTGAGAGAAATAAATCTCCGGCTTTAACGGAGCAACAAGGGATCAAGGGACCCCCCGAGCTCTGGAGAGCCCGTCCCGCTCTGCAGCCAAAAAATCTCCCTGGTTTTAGACTTTTTCCAGCCGGTTTCTCAGAGATCAACTCAAAAAAGCAGCATCAAAATGAGGCCGAAGAGAATATTAAGGGAGAATTTCGCTTCTAACTCCTGACTTTGCAGCACCGGGACAAAGAGAGAGGTGGAACTGATGAAATTCCTGCCCGGGCGCATCAATCTCCTGGTGTTAAACATAGAGCTTGGAGAATTGGCGCTGCTTTTCATCACCTCCGGATTAATTTGCAGCTAAAAAGGAGCTGGAGAGGAGCGCGACAGGTTTGAATGGTTTTGCTGGGGGTAACGGGAGGTTTTAATGGTTTTGCTGGGGGTAAAAGGAGGTTTTAATGGTTTTACTGGGGGTAAGAGGAGGTTTTAATGGTTTTGCTAGGGGTAAAAGGAGGTTTTAATGGTTTTGCTGGGGGCAACAGGAGGTTTTAATGGTTATGCTGGGGTAATGGGAGGTTTTAATGGTTTCACTGGGGTAACGGGAGCCAGTTGGTGATCAGTGGGAACGGCTCCAGCAACATCCTGGGGCATCCAGGAGGAACCCAGCGGGGCAAACCCCCAACAGGCAGCTTTAAATAGATAAATAGATATAACTACGCACTCGTATCTGCAAATATATTCAAATATAGGTAAATATCTATCAAAGCAGATGTAAATATCTATCAAAATCTAGAAATCCAAGCACTAACCGTCACCGTTCCGTTTCTTCCTGGCAGGGCGAGGACCCGAGAGCGACGCTCCCGCCGCGCTGTGGCCAAACCGCTTCTTTCAAAGCCTCCCAAACCCCCGGGACTCCCCGCGGAGCCTCCGGTATCGGGGAAAGGGGGCAGTCAGGCCGGTACCGCACACCCCAAACGCGGCTCCTCTAACTCGGTGGCCACTGGAGCGCTTCAACTCGCCACGGGCAGAGCCTCCGGGATGATTTTAGCGACCGGAGGTGGCGGCTCCGTTCACCCCGCGCTCCCCTCGCTCAACCCCGGAGCTACGGGCAGGGCCCTGAGCGGGGCCTTCTCAGCGTGAAGCGCCCGGCGCGGCCTCTCCGGGAACCGCGGCGTCCCCGGGAAGTCCGCCAAGGCCGGGAACCCCCCCTCAGCCCCGGTAACCCCACCCCAGGAGCCGTCGATTCCCTCACCAGGGCGAGGGGGAGGCCCCTGAGCAGGCCCCGGCCCCGGCAGCGGCTGAGGCGGCTCCGTCGCGTCGCGTCGCGGCGGAAGCGGAAACGGGCGCGAGGCGCCTGCGCGGGGGATGCCGGGAAGGGAGAGCAGCGGAGAGCGGGAGGGGGCGGGGCTTGAGGGGGGGCAGAGTGGGCGGGGCTTGGCAGAGCGAAGGGGTCTACGGAAAGGGTGTGGCCTGCGAAGAAGGGGGCGTGGCTTTGTTGGAGCGGGAGCTACGAATGGGGCGTGGCCGATGGAGAGGGGGCGGGGCTTGGTAGAATGGGGTATGTGAAGGGGCGTGGCCTTGGGNTTTTGGGGGGGGTATCCTGGCCCCCCATGCCGTCAGCAGCCCAGCCAGGGGTCGTGGCGGTTGGCGCGCGCCAGGAAGGTGATCTTGCGGCTCATCTCGGCGCTGTAGACGCGCCGGCACGCCTCGTAGGCCAGGCGCTGGCGCCGCCGGCACGGCTTCTCGTAGTAGCGGCGCCGCCTCACCACGTCCACCAGCCCGTCCTGAGTCAGGATCCTGTGGAACAGGACAGGAGAAGGAGTTGGGGGGAGAAGAAAGTGGGGGGGAGAAGGTGCAAACCACAGTTGGACACGTTCCGGCCTGGATCAACGGGTTCCGAGATCAATTCTTGAAGGTCCAAGCCCAGTTTAGGGGGATCCGAGCCCAGTTTAGGGGGGTCTGAGACCAGTTTAGGGGGGTGATCCTACCTCCTGGAGTTCTGAGCCCAGTTTAGCGGAGTCTGAGCCCAGTTTTGCTGTCTCCAAGCCCAGTTCCCAGTGTTCCAAGCCCAGTTTAGTGGTTCCCACCCCCAGTTCCCGGTTCCCTCCCCAATTCCTGGTTCCCTCTCCTCAGTTCCCAGTTCCCTCCCCAGTTCCCTCCCCAATTCCCCGGTTTCCTCCCCGGTTCCCGTTTCCCTCCCCGGTTCCCACTTCCCTCCGCAGTTCCCGGTTCCCTCTCCCCAGTTCCCAGTTCCCTCTCCCCGGTTCCCAGTTCCCTCTCCCCGGTTCCCGGTCCCCTCTCCCCGGTTCCCGGTCCCCTCTCCCCGGTTCCCGGTCCCCATCCTCAATTCCCAGTTCCCTCCCCAATTCCCGGTTCCCTTCCAATTCCCAGTTCCCTCCCCAGTTCCTGGACCCCATCCCCAGTTCCCGGTTCCCTCCCCAGTTCCCGGTGCCCTGACCTGTTGAGCGCCCCGTAGGCCGCCTCCACGTTGCCGCCCTGCACCATCACGGTGCGCCCGAGGAACCGGACGTGGTTCGCCATGGCTGGGGGGGGTTACCGGTTACCGGGTTACCGTCTCCTCCTCCTCCCACACCCTGGTAACCGATAACCAGCAACCAAAAACCGGGCCGGGCCTTCCCTCTCCCTCTGGGCCCCAGAGGCTTCCCCGGTGCCGGTTCCCGGTGCCCTCGCAGCGCCGGAACCGGAAATAGCAGCCGGGAGAGGGGGCGGGGCTTAAGGCAGTGGGCGCCAGAAGGGGGCGTGGTTTGTGGACAGGGGGCGTGGCTTGTGCAAACGTCATCGGGAGCTGGGGAAGAGGCGTGGCTTAGCGTGGTGAGGGGCGTGGCTTTTGTAAGGGGCGTGGCTAAACGTGAAGGTCGCCGCGCTCGCGCAGGGCTGGGGTGG
>WEIS01093782.1:0-19965 GCA_013389965.1 Todus mexicanus
CCTTCTCCAGCAGCATCACTACCTCATGTCACAATAGCAGTCACCTGTTAGAGGGAGTAAAGAATGGAAGACTCCAAGACTGATGGCCTTGTTGCAAGTGTATAGGAGGCATATTTCAGTCTTTTAAATATCTCATTTGAAACTTTAATGGATTACTTTGGGCAGATATTTGCTGTAACTATTCAATATTGCAGAGGGAACACGACCTTTCAGTTAATTTCCCATCTCCAAATTCCCACCTGATGTTTCCTGCAAGCGAGGTGTTTAGTTCAATTCCTGAAGTCCATTCTATTTGATATATTGGTGGTTATTTTCCATCAAAAATCAGAACTCACTTGTTCAAGATAAGAAAACGACCCAGGCATTGTTATCTCCCCTGTTACTTTGAGGGTGCCTCTAAGAGCTGCCCCGTGCTGTGATGCAGTCAGACACCAGTAGATGGAGCAGGAAAAGGAAGAATCTTTGAGCTAGTTACTAACAGGATATGTTTAGTATGCTTAATGTTTGAAAGAAGTAGCATGATGAAGAGTAAAGATCTATGTATTGTGGTCAGCCTGACTGTACAAAACTTGATCTTATAGGAGGGGACAGGAAGAGCAATAAATTAAGACTTAAAACAACCTTAATGAACAGATTAATAGCAAAGGGCTTAGTTATAGAATACCCCTCAATTAAGCTCCTCTGCCTCCTGTACATTTGATATGCTCCTCCAGACCCTCAAGATGTTGCTTCTGCACCGTCCCTGAAGAAGTTCCCTTCTGGGACCATCACGATTCTGTCTATCCAGGTGCTGTTAAATGGTTCATCATCCAAGTAGTTGCTAATATTAAGCATCAGAACAAACCTGAGGAACTGCCCCTTCGCAGTTATTTGCTGCTGTTACTGAAAGTGACAGAACTAAAATATGCAATCACATAGATCTGCTAGGTCTTTATAAGCATCCTTCCTAAAGGATGGTCAAACTGAAGTTACAGGCTTGATATAAAAAATACTGGGTTGGGTTCTTTGGTGTGTTACGGAGAAGGTCAAGCTGAGCGACGACAATTTTCTTTGTTGATTTTTAAGTCTCTCAAATTCTTTTTGTATCATTCTATGACCAGTGTGGTTTTGAAAGTTAACTGAGAGTTCACGCTGCGCTCAGTAGGGACAGCAGCTGGTAAAACAAAGCAGGCCACAAGCCAAAGGAAAGACAAGACAGACTGAAACAGGAACCACACAGCAAAAAAGGAAGCCCAAAATCATGTGATGGACCAAGGGGAATAAAGGATCGTATGCATAACTCTTTAAGAAAACATACTATGCTGCGTGTTTTTGTTCGCACAGACTTAGGTTTAGCAGGTATCATTTCATTCCTGCAGCATATAGCATAAGGTGGCCAAACAGCTTTTAGTGAGAAAATGAAGGGGATAGTAATGGATTTATGCTTCAACAGGAAAAATGCCATAAACTTGAGTATCACATTCAAATGGCGAACCCCCTAACCAGTTTGGGAAGAATGCAACGGACCTCTGAAGGGATTTGCTAATCCTTGCTTAATTTATTCCTTGTCTAAATATAAACGTTGGACTTCACTTCAATATGTGTATATAGCTTTGAAATGTTAGCTCAAGAAATTACATCGTTTACAGAAGTCACTTGCAGACCTGGTTCGTACTCTGTTTATCAAGATGTAGAATATGTACTATGAATATTATTTCAGATCCTAGATCAATTAAGATTGAACTTATTTTAATTCTTTTCTTTCCCTGAAAGAGAAGGACCAAATACAAAAACCTCGTGTTGTGGGATATATTGCATTAGTGAAGGTGGGTCAGGGTATCAGCCTACCAGTTCTCAGTTCTCTATCTGGTCTGTCCCATCAACCTACAGGTGAAATGCCACGATGTGATGTGTTCTGCTCCTACCATGCCTCGCTTGTGCTTGTGAAATATGCAATATCAGAAATGGGACTTGATAGAAGTCATTCCTGACTAGGAGATGGCTGCCATTTCTGTGTAAAACTACTTCGTTTGGAGGAAGTTTTTGCTATCGCGATCCATGTCACTCCCCTGTCGCAAGTGACCTTCAGCTCTTGCTTATCCAGCAGTGGAGACTGAGAGGGAGTGTACCAGGCCAGGGCTAGTTTGTGCTGCCAGTGGGCACTTACTTTTTCAGGCACAGCCAGATCTGGGGCCTCTGCCATGGCTGTCTGCCAGAAACAAAAATTACTACTTGAAAAACCACTTTTCTCCTGCTGCTGTGTTGCCTTATTTGTAATGGTAAGAAGCACTTACTTAAGTTTTTTATATTTTCATTCAAAGGAGAGAGGATAACAATGAAATATTTCTGTGAGGAAGCTGTTGACGCGGAATATGTTTCCAGCATGCTGGTCCTCAAAACAAGCAGCTGGGGGACATCCTCTTGCGCTTGCTGCTGCAGTGGGAAATGGCTACAGGGAATGGGAATGGTAAAAGACATGAACTACATAATTTGCAGGTAAGTTACTCTAAATCATGCTGTAACTAATGATGGGATCCCTGCTGCCTTGGGCAGCAAACAAAAGTTTCTCTTTATATCATATATTTATTTCTATGTGAATATATATTTGTCTTGGAGAGTACAACAAAGTGTTAGGAGGACTATAGCTAGTATAGGAAGCATTTCTGTGTGAAGAAGGCAATAAGCTGCTTTATGAAGAAGAGGAGCTGGTTTGTTGCATATGTAAGAACATAAATTGTGTAGAATGAGTGATATTAAGACTGGTTTGAGACTGGAGGAGGTGAGATACCCGAGTATTAGATGCCACCATCAATTTGAGGATGACCACTGGTATCTACAGATAAGAAGTTTTTCAATTTTATGAGGATAAGTCTTTTAGTCAGTGTTTAGTCATAAGAGTATGGGGAGTGGGTGAGGGGAGTCTGTGACTTAGCTCTGGGGTTGTGGCGTTTGCACAAGAATAAGTTGTGGTAGTAGAAATATGATAGAATATCCCTGTGAGTTTTTTTGAATACTTAAGTCTAAGAACTTGCTTGAATAAATATTTTCCTCTGGCAGGAAGTTCATGTGTTCTGCAACAACTTGTAAAGTAGGATAGTGAGAGACATATATATATATATCTCTATGCACACACAGATCCTGACATTCATGGGCAAGACTCACAACTGCTTTAACCAGAGCAAATCAGCTGCATTTATAAATACAGAAGCCTCTTGCAGCTGAACAGCAGGAATCCTAGATTTCTAACCCCCTGACTTTTTTTGAATTTGACATTAACCTTTGCTTTACATGTGGAGCTTACAAAATCCACAGAACTGAATAAATTCCTTTTAACTAAATATAACAAAACATAGGGGGTTTAGAGAAACATAAAATCTGTACGAAGACTGACTTCTGTACCAAACCCCTATCTTCACATGCCTCATGGTCTAAAGAAACACATTTACGTGTGGGTACACTTTGTTGTGACAAACTTTCTTTCACCTTCCTTGTCAGAGCTCAGAGATGAGTCTATGCAGAGAGCGTAATCCTTGCATGGGAGACAGCAATGCTGGTGGGTTTCTATAAGGACAGAAAATACTATAACGTGGGCTAGAGGTTAAACCACTGCTAGTTTGTTGGAAGAGGTGTATGAGACCAAGTCTGGTTTAAGACAGGATGGCGCTCTCAAAATTTGGTTGTGGATTTAATTTTACAATACAGTAGTTCAATCTCCTGAAGGAAAAACATTGTTTTGTGAGAATATGAGTGGTCAATTTTAGGCAAATGTAGATTGTTCAGAGGGATTCTTTTCTCTCCAATTTCTAAGCAATGGTCTGGCTTATGGGCCTTCTCTGCTTTGATATTGCATGTGGATATCAGAGGATCCAAAATGTTCTGAGAAAGTCGTATTATCTTAGCTGAATGAAGAAAAACACTCTTACACTTGATTTGATTTCCTTCAGATTTTAGCTACAAGTTAAAACTTCTGCTATTTGAAAACAGGTCACACCACAGTGTGGAATACTGAGCAGCAATGCCTCTACTGGAACTCTTGCAGGTGCCACCCAAGTGTCATGCTCAGTATTTGGTTTGCTCAGCTAAATGGAGCATGTCGTTGGGTTCAGCCTGCTGGCCAGGTATCTGTTTGCCTGAGGACCCCAGATCACCCCTCTGCCGTGCATGAACGTGTAGCAAAGACTTTGCTGTTGCGGTACTGTACCTCTCAGAACAATTTGCCTCGAGGTTTTTGTAAGAATGGCAAGGCATTTAAATGGGGCAGGTGTCAAATGCTTCAGTACCCCAGGCTACATTGCATGCTACATTTGAGCAGTACCCCAAAAAACAACCCAGCAACGAACTAGAAAGTGCATGCAATTAGGTAGAAGCATGTGGGTTGCATCCAGAAGGGCTCCCACTCTCTCCTGAGCTGTTTGAAGACCAAACTCTATGAATATGAGATTGTTCATAGGAAAGGATGAGTTAAAACTTAAATTCTATTTTGACCAACTTTGAACCATTTTTAAGAGGAATCCATGGGGATTGGGATGGAAGATCTGTAAGGAAATCAAAAGTTAGATTCGTTGGCTCAAAAGTAGCAAAGAGAAAGTGGGGATGACTTTTTTTAAGCTTGTGAGCCAGCCAAGGTACTCCTTTGGCCACAACAGACACAAAGCTTCCCATCTTACATAAAGTAAGTGATGGTGACAATGATTCCCTGGCTGAGTAGCTCCCATAATACCAGGTACTACTCTCCACTGCAGTTATTATTCCAGCACTATTCTATTTAGCTGGATTTTATTTGAGCTTGCTAACGATTTCAGCTTAAAAACAGTTTCAGGGGAATAAGCACAAACATTCTTCCAGCCTTTTTTTAAAATTTAATTTCACAATTTTTTTACAAGGCTCCCAAAACTCACAAGAGGATCATGAGTACTCGTGGAGTGAGAGCAAGTTATTGGTGTTTCAGTTCATCACTGATAAATGTTACAAAGCCAGCTGGGTGGGAGAGAGTCAGGGTGAGGAAGAGTGACTAGGTCTCAGAGGCAGAAGGGACTAACAGTTTTTCGGGAAATGTTTTGATTGCAGTGGAAACTTACTGCCCTGCCATGAAATACACGATGTGTAAGAGTAGAGGGAAAATAAAGCTGGGACTCAGCCAGCAAAAAAACACGTAATACGAACAGGCTGGGAAGCCAGGTTTGTGGTTACGTGGGGACTATAAACCCTTCGACCAACCAAACAGAATAGATTTGAGTCGCGTTGTCAGCAACAATGTGGTTACAGGTTATTCCAGCTTTAATACATTGTTAATGAGAGTAAAATTCAGATGCAAGGTTGTCAGATGTTCTGTCTTTATACTTCGTCCTCCCAAGACATTTGTGGATGTTATGTGCCTCAATCTCAGTAATAAGTAATCCGAAGCAGAAGAGGAAAAAAAAAAATACAGTGCTGTTACCAGCAAATCTAAAAAAAGAAGGATTTGAATAAAGGACAATATTTCTCTATTCACCTTGAACTTTGATGGCATTTCTGAGTGGATTTGGGTGTATGTTAATAAGGCTGACTGAACAGTAATTATGAGAATGCAGGGCACTGGCTGCAGCACCTGGATGTGGTTCTAAGTTTCTGAAAATACAGTGATGGTATCTCCTGAGAGAAGTGAAAATTCTCTACTAAAGCAATATGCCTCCAGGACAGACTATAATAGCACGAAAATAGAGTTCTTCACATTAAAAAAAATATATTGCCACAGAATTTTGACACATACCTGTGCCACCTTCGTATAAAATTCATAGACTAAGCAATTCTTTACCTCCCCCTCCCTCCCCATGCAAAGGCTTTGACCATGCTGTGGTTAAGCTATAATTTTTGCTTTGCAAGCTTGGAATCACTTACCTAAAAGATCTCGCTCCTGCAGGACTAAAATAAATGCCAGTGCCCAAAGGAAAAGCATGGTTTCAGCCTCTCCGAGCTCTGCTGCAGTCCTGGTGGAGAGCTTTTGCAGCCTCCCTCCCCAGCTTCGCATCGACTCCTCAGTCCAGTCGTTCGTGCTGAGGTTTAGCCAGAGTTAGGAGGAAATATGCCCAGGCTGAGCCAAGATTCTTGAGCTGTTTTCTTCTCCTTCCCTCCTTTTAAAAAACACCCTTCCAGCTCCATGCAAAGTCCAGTTACCCAGGCAAGTTGGCAGTGGTCCAAGCTCCCCAAAGTTATTTTTTTTACCCTTGTATTTATTTATGTGGACTACAACTGGAATGTGCTGGAAAGCTTTGGATCCTATGAATGCAGCAAAGTGGGACAAAAAAAAGGGAGAAAGGAGGAGGAAGGGGTGCTGGATGTTTCTTTCCCTGTGGGATTTCATCTAGGGTGGGGAAAACAGCAGCACTGGGAAACACAGTATCTAAATCTTGTGAGCTTCCAGGGCTTTTTCTGTTGTTTATTCAATTTGAAGGCTGCACAAACGTCTTTTTTGGGCAGTACGAAGCCTTCGTGCAGTGTTGTGGGAGGTGGAAACTGTCTGTGGTGCTTTATGTTTGAACAATATCTCAGAAGCTCCTGAGGAGCCATCAGAGGTCTCTTCAGTTTGGTGGATTTTAGAAATAGGCTAAATTTGGTAACGACGCGTGCAAAAATAACACTGCTAACGGTATTCTGACAAAGTGTGGGGTTTTTAACAGGATCTTAATTAAACATTAATTGCTTGTCTTGAGGGTTCATGGGTGCTGAGTGGACAAGTGTCAGTCTTTGGCCCCGCTAGGTTGCTGTTCAAAGACTTAAGGTATCTCCTTCCTTGTCTTGTTCATATTTGTGTGTAGGTGGAGTTACCTTTCTTCAAACTATTGGAAGTAAAAGGTTGAAAGGCCACTAAGGAGTCCTACTTAATCCTAAAGGCTGTTGTCCAGGGTCAAGCCAGTATTCTAACTATTGAAAATAAAAATATGCAAACTAGAACAGATTTCCTTAGTCTTTTCTGTCTCTCTAGCAGTCAGATAATCGAGTTACTTTAACAGTATATCTGAAAGTAAACCAGTAGTGATGCTGTCATAGAGTTTAAAGTATAATCATGCTTGACGACTTCTAAGTCAAGTTAGATTGTGAACTCAATTAGAGGGCAAAATAGCCTCAGTAATAAAGGTTGAGGTTCTGAAAAAAACAGGGCAGAGATCAACCTCAATGTGTATTGAGCCCTCAGGGCTGGTGCTAGTAAACCAACATTTTTACAAAATAAAAATGAAAATGGCTAGGAAAATAAGGGTGGCAGTGTTTTTCTGAGTGTTTTGGCTTAAACCACTAATTAGCAATACTACAATCTTTATGAATGTTTTGGTTTGAGAATAAATCTGATCATTCCTTATGAAAAATTGTATACATTTTAGTTTTGTTATAAACAGGTCTTTGGAGAGAAACCACAACGGGTAAATGAAGGTGGGCAGTGCATCCACTCTGTTTTATTCTGTGTTTGAATATGTGATACTGGTGTGGTAGGCTCTGAGTATTGACCCGAGGGACTACCTGTGTGTTCGTCTGTGCTTTGGAGAGGAGACTGAAGGGCAGAAGAAGAATATTTATGAATAGTTGGCTGCTGTTTTCTGAATGCGTTTGTTCTTTACCTTTGCCCTTTTGTTAAGCAGAATAACTCAATGCATTCTCCGAGTTGCAAAGGGAGTCTTTGCAATGGATGCTTCTCTGCGGGCTCTCTGCTGCCCTCTGGACCATGTTATTAAAAAGCAATGAACATTCATTAAGTTAGTCTTCCCTTCAACACACTATAAAAAATAATAATGCAGTTTCCATTCCAGACCACCTCTGCTGAGGTCACTCACCTCCCTTACAGCACATGTCCTTGAGGTTCCTCCTGAATTGGTCTCAGGCTCCTGGAACAGTTCAGTCACTCCAGGGCACTTGTTTCTTATTGTCACATATCGTGTTATGTCAGCCCATAGTGAGGTGCCGGTCTGACAGCCATAGAGAACTAACCAAAATAGTGAGGGGTTTTGCTAGTATTGCGTTCCAGGGCTTGTTTCTCTAATGAGAGAAGTTGTTTTCCACTGCAAGGAAATGCAGCCAGAAAGTACACTGCTGACAGGTGAGATTCTGATTTTCAGTAGGACTACCTGTCCTGAGGATTTTAATGGTCTTGGTTAATTATGTGAGATGACTGTTGTTATTTATAAATACTCATAATGAAGCTACAGATGAAGAAAACTTAACTAGCAACATGAATTACAAAAAATCCATTGTGCTTGACAGAAATCATTAAATTGCAAAGTAGATTTTTTCAGTGCCAGACAGAAGAAGCAGTAAAAAGAATATGATACAGACCTATTTGTCCTCTGAAAAGTTAGTCAGTAACTGATTACCATTAGAGAAAGCATTCTTCAGCACATTCATCTTGGAAATGTCCATATATGAGAATATAATGAGATCATATGAATATAGGTTTGCACAAAATCCAGCTGTTGAGATGTTCCCAAGATACCAGCAGCCAAAAAAAGCATACCAGTGAACAGGGATGTGATTTTTTTGCCAGCAGGCAGTCTAGCGAAAGGGAGAGCAAATATAAGGATTGAGTCTATTTTGGGAGTGATTTTTTTGTTTTGTTTTGTACAGTCTTTCTGTATCTCTTTCTTGGACTAGTCAAGCGCTCAGCAAAAGTAATAAATAAGTGCACAGCGATCCCATTGAGTGCAGGGGGAGAAGGATCAGATAGACGACGGGCATGTGTCAGCAGAGGACGTGTGCCATGTGAAAAAGATTGTACTGTGATTGGGCATGAAATCCTGCAGCATGCGCTGGCAGAGGATATAGCTGAGTGTGCTCTATGGTGGTCCCTTGGGATTTTATGTGAGACAGAGAGAAAATCAAGTGGAGATTACTTCAGGGAACAAATATATGGAAGAAAGCCCATCCTTGTAGGGAGAGGGAAGTGCCTCACACTGAAAAGAAGGAAATCGAAGAGGATAATCTCAATCCTGGGTTTAACACTTGTGGATGGTGAAATCAGCACAAGGTTCTTGTGTCCTGTCTACCTGCCCCTGGGAGAAGATTTGAGTCTGTTAGGGACTGTGGAGGTTTCTTGGGCTCTTCTCACAAGCTAACTGCCAGCTACTCATGACCAGAAGTTTCTTGCTACTTGGAGGCTGTGGAACACGTTATGTGAAACGCATGATTTACGATCTTCTCAGAAGAGGTCAATTATTTTCACTCCCTTAATTTACTCAGTTTCTGGCTGCTGGGTTGAAACAGTAGTTGGATAGATGAGAAAGCAGAATTTTGTTACCCGAACAGACTGATTTCCACAGAGCAGGTATGCAGCTTGTGGACTTCTTTTAAGAGAAGCAGAAGTTTGTTTTGCAACTGATACGTCTGTTTGGAGAACAGATGAAAGATCTCTTGCAGAGGTGATTTCACCAAAATGAAGTAGGCGTTGCCATTTAAAGCTTGTGATGGTAGTGACTCTTAGCACCACATCCCTGACAGTCTCCACGGAGCCTCCACGTCTCTGTTGTTCACATGGCAGCCTCAGTTGGTGTTACAGGTCTTGCGGGCTACAGCCTTCAGGTTTTGTGCCCATGCAATCCCCTCTCCACTATGCTCTATGTCAAATTGTACTAGTGTTTATTATTTTGATTTGCAAAGGACATCAAAAAGTGTGAAGTTCTCCTGCTGTTGTCGTAAAGACATGATCTTTGACAGTGTTAAAAAAAAAAATTAAAATCCCACGGTTGATGGTATGAGGTACTGTCAAGATCAGCTGTCTCTAATGGCACCCTCCCTGGAGAAGTTAACAAACGTATGTGTCACAGAGCAGACAACTGATCCAGCCCTCTTCAAAACAATACATTTTGTACTACACCTGAAGCCAAGAGTGAGTCAGCTACAGGAATTGACTGTCTTGTGTCATCGTGGTGCCAACACGCCAGGCTGGATTCTGGTTGCCAGCATTAAGTGAGCATCCAATGGCTTCAGGCTGCTTTGTATCTGTGGCTTCAGCTTCCTGAGCAATCATCTGCAAGGAAACTGAATCAGAGAGCCGAAGGAAAAGGTGGGTCACATGGAATATTAGTGAATGATGTCATTTGTTTTCAGGTTTTTAACCTGTTGTTAAATCCTTTTCTTTGACAGATTTTGTGTGTTTTATGAAGCTTGGCCATGCCTCGGAAACCCTGATGTAATACGGTATGTGGTGTGCCTGCCTGTTTTAGAGAAAGGAAAACTTTGTCCTAACAAAGCTGGATTAACTCTATTCCCAGCTAAATTAGTGACTCAGGAGTAGACTCTTGACTCCCAGTCTTGTGTTGCACACATACTGATCTGATACTATGCGCTGTATTTTCTATTACAGAAGGTTGCATCCCTTTGCTGTTGTAACTTTACGTCCACCCATTTGACTCATGTAAAAATGTGCAATAGATCTGTGAGTTCATGGCAGATAATGTTCTAGGAAATAATACTCATGGGGGAAGTACTTGATTCTTCCCAAACTAGAAACACTCAGCTAGTGTCTTTAGCAGATTGGTGTTGCAAACCACACCAATTAAATGAGATGATTACTTGAAACTGGACCAACATTTTCTTTCTGTGAAGGAGCAGCTAATATCTGAGAAGCTATTCATCTGCTGAACAGCACCTTGCTGAACACGAGTCATGACAAACAGCAGGAAAGCAGAAGCCTGAGTCACCTAACATCTGTGTTCCTTTCTCCATTAGGCAATGCACCAGCCATGTATATGAAGCCTTTGAATACAAGTAATATTTACCATATGAGGAACTCGTGAAGCAGAGGTATCTAATGAAACAGAAACAGATGGAAATAAATCCCATTTTCAATTACTAGTCAGCTTATTCTCCTTCTCTCTTAATTACCACAAGGTCACGGACAGATGAAAAGGGAAAGAATGACTTGCCAAAGAGAGAAGCCAAGCTAATCACTCCACTGCCATTCCTCTGAAAATCTGCAGTACATGTATTATTTTACAGTCAATGTAGTAAAAATCCCAGGTTAAGGCTCCTTTTAAAATATGCATGTTAGAGGAAATAATAAGACTGTGGCAGGATGGCAGTCGTTCCTTTGTTATTACAGCTCACTCACATCTTTAGCTGCAGGTTTTTTTCCAGCATACTTCCGACACATGCTTCCAGGCAGAGACTGAACAAGAATGTGTATGATTTTTTTTTTTCATCCTGCTGTCTGTGTAGTTAATCACACGTTGGATCCTGTCCAATAAGATTCCCCAACAATACAGCTGGCTATTACTGTATGCTACTGGCTTCTCACCTCTTTAATTGCAGCTGCAAAACTGCATTAAAAACCAGCTTAAATATTTTCATACTGCCACTGTTTAATAGGAAAATTTGTGGTAGTTGCCACAGAGAAATTGTGTAATCGTGAATGGGAAGAGAAGCATCCATAAAAGAATTTCTATTAAAAATTGACCTGAGGTGTAAAAAACCTTGTGGGAGTATGACCAAATTAGTAGATGAACAAGATTAGCATGCACCACAAGCTCTGGAGGCAGGCATTAAATTCATATTGTTAGAAAACAGATGTGGACTTGGGCGGGATTCTTGTCCTCCACCCCTTATTTTGCATTTTTTCCTAATGAGGTCTTTGAATTGTGATCAGTTCCATATGTGTTTAGGGAGGAGGCTGATGGTGGTTACACCTGCTATTAGTTTGCTCCATCTCCATGGATATTGTAGTTAGTGTTAAGGGTGAAACAAGTAACAGCAAGAATTACCACCTGACACAAAGTCCTTGCAGGAAATCAGGATAGCATGGATGCTGTTCCTAATGCCAGATTTTAGGACATCCTACTTTGCTTTAAGAGATCAGTTGGCTCTAAATGCTTTAAATTGCCTGTATCAACTGTTCTTTAATTCAAACCCACTACTAGAACTCACTGTAAGAATAACAGAAATATTATTTCTTAATTCAGATATTTATCTATGTCATTTTGTATTTTTATATCTGTAAGCGCTTTGTGCTTTTATTTCTTGGATACTGCTTTTCACCGTCTACCTAATAATGAAGGGATAATTTTCTGTTTCACAGTGGTGACTGTTGAAGGTCTCTTCTAATTAACACTGAGAAAGGAGGAGATAGAAAATTAGAAGATAAAAAATGCAAAAGGGAACAGAGAGCTCATTGCATGTGTTCAAGGAATAAGGAGCATCAGAAGTGAGGACAGAAGCCATGTGAATCATGAAGATGCTATAAATAATTCCTGAGGTAATCTCTTTTCTTTAAACTACCATTAGGAAAGTGAATTAGGACAAGCTGACAGGGCAAAAGTCTGTGGTTTGAATTTAGAAGAAGAAATTACACCAGTCTAAGGTGCAGAAAGTCTTCTGCTGGCATTAGATATTAAGACCAGGAAACAAACACTGGGACACACTTGATTGTGCAGCCTGGACAGAATTGGTGGAAAGAGAGCAAAGGACCAAGCAGAGACAAGGTGAGGTGGTCAGGAACGTAGCCCAGCAGAAGGGCAGGAGAAGGAGCACAGGGAGCAGGCTGGTTAACATGGGTAAACATTACTTGGAAGACAGTGAGGTGTGGTGGTGGCCGGTGAGGTGATCTATTTCTGTCTGCATGGCCACCACATTACCCCAGGAGCCACTCTGTCTCCCACCCCATCTTCAGCTCAAGCAGCTCCTTCGTTTTGCTCTGCCCACAGTGGCCCTGGTCAGAGCTGAGGGCTGGGCTGGGTACAGCTCAGGTGAGCTGATCTCCTGCACAGCGTGAACTGCAACTGAGAGTTCAATGTTTTAATTAGACGCAGCAGGAGCGGAGGGAAGAGGATTTGGATCAATGAGAGTCTAGGCCAAAGTAATAGACTCCGAACTGTTACGTACTTGACCTTGAACTTGCTTAGACTGGTGGGGAAGCAGAGGAGTTCACAAGAGTACCGATGCTGAGAGGGGCTGGTGTATGGCACCCCATTAAAGCATTTATCTATTTCAGCAGAAACCTTCACCTGTTCTTCACTGCTGTTATAAATCTAAGCGGTGATGTCTCAAATGTCCTCAAAGGCTTTCTGAGCCTCCGAAAGCATTGTGTAGTAGCTGATCTATAGACTGTGGCAAATCGGAATCCCTTTGTGCAAGTCTGAGACAAACTATCTGTGTTTCAACTCACATCCACTTCTTGTTTGAATGCTTGGTGATTTTTGTTAGCAAAAATAAAGGTAATGATTATAATAGTAGTTTGAAATAATACGGTGCCATTGTGATGCTCTGATGCCGCCTGAGATAGCAGAAGGTGAAGCTGTCGATCATAGTTGCCATGCTCTGCCCAGACAAACTAATGCACCTTTTTTGGGATTTACTTTATGGGCTTCAGCCAATGCACCTTTCCTTTAATGTGAACACAGCCACATGACCAACACTTCAGATCCAGCAGATCAAAATGCCTGGGGTCAGTGATAGCATAAGGCATCTCATGTTACCCAAAGATATCTAGATACAGTCTATGCTAGTTAATATCATTTTGTGGGGTTATTTGGACAGATTATTGGATACTTTCATCCAGCTATTAGGCCGCTTCTGTTTACTAAAAATGTTATCCTACAACTTGAACTTGAGATAAGCAGAATATAGAATCATGGAATAGTTTGGGCTGGAAGTAACCTTTAAAGGTCATCTAGTCCAGCCAAGCCAAATATCCCAAATAGCAATGCAAAATGTTTTGCTGGTTCTTATCAGTATTTTAGTCTCAACAGTAGGGAGTGCACGTATTTTGTAACAGTAATTCACAAGCTTTGTGCTGGAGTTGTCTGGTTTAGCTCAGCTGTTGAAATATACTGGTTCAGTATCTTTCCTCTGACAAATACAAATACTATTTTCGGGAGTTAAGTTTTGATCCTTTAATGTAAAGTTTTGCTCTTTCTATCGAGAAATATCTCGTCCTTTCTGCAAAATGTTTACATGATAAGCAGGCACAGTCTGTCCCACACAGTAACTTTGCAGAAAGCACGCTCAGGCTTGTCTTTAGCCTGCAGATACGTTCTTTGAATTGATGAATTGGTGTCTGTCTTTTCTCTCAGCCACTACAAAATATAGCTTGAGGAAGCCGGATATGTTTCCCCTGATTTCAATCTACCTTATCAGTCTTTTCTCGGCTCCCTAAAGATTACAAACAGGAACACGACATTTCACTACCTTGGGTCAGCTGCTACCTGCCATAGAAACACTGGGGGCTTAAACTCTGGTCTGCTTTATAACTATTGGTTTATGCAGGAACTGAGATGGAAGTGAAATTAGTATGCTAAATTAGACATCAAAAAGCTTCACATTTCCTTCTATTCATTTTTATATTTCCTTTAAAAAAATATATATATTGAATTGTATCTATTTATTTATCCATACTGATTATTACAGTGGTTTGCTGCTACGTTTTGCATCGATGCATTGAGTAATCCTAAATTCTCATTTTGGTTTTCTGCGTTGCTATTTTCTGAACATCTTTTATTGTTTTTCTTGGCTTAACTGAGGACTGTCTCCACCCTCTTTCCTTCTGCAACTGATCAAACTCTGCAAAGAATTCTCCTCTCTGGATAGGCTATTGCTTCCCACCCATGCTGTTCTCACTGAGATTTGAAATGTTATTAATTTTATTTAGTATAGGGAAAAACTTGGCTAACCCTTTAAAACCATCTTTCAAGTCCAGTAATTCAATGGAGCCTTTATTCACAATGGTAATAGCTGTTTCTCCCGGTGCTGTCCAAACAGAGTGTTCTCTGGTTACAAGAGAATGAAGCACTGTTTTCCGTTTTCATGGCAAAATGGTCCTATTTTATTTTTCAGAACAGGGAAAGAGCAGCATAACCTTGTTTAGAAGGTTTTCTAGGAAAAGAAGCAGCTGTAACTTTCCATGGTACACTATCTTTTAATGATTTTTTTGTGCCAGAGACTTGAGGGAGGAAGGCAGGCAGTGACATACAACACGATGAGTGTAAAACTTTTATTCTGAGACTTGAATTTTCCACTTCTTCTCAATCCTCACCCTTGATCTCACACATTAGCACATGAGCACTCCATTTCAATTCTGCTCCTTGATTCAAGTGATGGTTTGGTGGGGTTTTTTGGACTCAAAATTATCTAAGTAGAAGCTAATAATATTGTATGATGATGTGGATAAAAACGCTACTTAAGAATTACCATTTCAGGTTATGTACACAGTGCCCCTGGTGGAGGCTGCTTTCACTGAGGTCTCATGTATACCTAAAACTGTGCAGGTATAAACGATTATTTCCTTGCACAAACACAAAAAGTGTGAGTGATGACCGTACGGAACATATAAAGGAGACCTTTGGAAAGCTGTAGAGCACAGAGCTACTGGCTTTCTTCCCTTAGTACCCACCAAAGAGCAGCTGGGAGGAGGTAAGAAACTTGTGATTTGGAAAGAAATGTGATCTGGGGAAGACCTATAAATTAACATCGCCCTTGACAGTTTCATGACAATTTTGTTGGGTTTCGTTTCACCATGCCTGCAAAATATTTACATCTTATCTATACCCACCTCATTTATGGGGGTATTGTCTTTGGCTGGAGAGTTCTGGTTCTTGGACAGCAGCAGCAGACGTGTCAACTCCTGCTAATAGTTGAATTGGTAAAGAAAAGGGAAACAGGAATTTTGTGGGGTAAATTATTAGGAATAAGTAGGAGACCATGTTACCTTCCTAGATGAAGGTGAATATTTCCAAATATCCTTTTTCCGTAGTGGGATGCGTGTTTGGGAGTGGTTTAGGACAGAAATCCAAAGCTTCATGTACTTCTGTCCTGAAACGACTTGATGAATTTGTTTCCAACTGCTTTGCCAATGGTACCAAAAAATCCCTTTACTTTTGTGTGGTCTAAAAGTGCTGGTCACAGATCAGGGCCTCATTTTGTGAGGAGCTGAATTTATGTCAAGATTTGAGCACATTGATCTGGACTCCCAGACACCCGAATGGTGAGCATTTTAATTTCCACTGCTTTTAAGTTTCCTTTCCTGCCCACCATTGCATCTTAGGCACATTATGAGCAAAAAAATAGCTCCACCTGCCTTCTCTCTGTGCTTCAGGGCACCGGTGAAATTGGCCTGAACTTCACTCCGGCTTAGCTGCAATTGCTGGCAGCAGCCAATTGCCCTTTTGTCTTTTCACTTCTGGCAGCAGCGTGCTGCTGGGTTGCAGCCACATGTAGCATGTGCCGCCTCCACAATCTGCACATCCACTGCCTGGGAAGGGAAGGATAAAGGGGGTTTGGGTGGGGGAGATGGCAAACAACAGTGAATCTGGAGCTTCATCTGTACTGATGAAGTCAGGAGACCTGTCTGTCACACCGGTGTAGGGAAGGCTCCACCAACACAGCTCAGAGTTTCCTAGAGATCCCAGAAGACTATTTGATGGTTTATTCTGACTCTCCCTTATAAAGCAGATTATACCATTTCTCCTGGTACTCCGTGGGGAAGGTTAGGTCACAGTGTGGGTTAATCTACAATGTGCCTGTTCTCTGTCTTGACATTCAAGATTTTCTACGCTATCAGCAGAAAGCAGAGGGTACTGAGGGATCACTGATAACCTGGAAAAGGGACACCTGGTTAGTCCCTGAGCCACCTGGAGCCTGCATTCCCAGAGAAGAGGAACTACGGGAGGGCGCCCCACTCCCATCCCCTCTGCACAGCTATCCTGCCTCTGGAAATATGGCACTGCCTTTGCTAACGTGCTCTCGTGGCAAGAAAGAATAGATTTAGTCTGGGGTTTTTAAATATCTTTTACTGCAGTCTTTCCCCTAGATAATCTTTTCTATCTCGATATCTCTGCTTTTCTTCTGCAAGGACTTGTGCCAAGAGAAGACCCAAACAAAGTAATCAGTCTCCTCTGTGCCTCAGTCACGAAGATCCATGGCCCTTGGTGCTACCTTAAAGGATCCCTGCAGGTGACTCAACCACCACAAAACCAGACATCCCTTTCTTGCCACCTCTGCCTACCGGTGTATGTCGTTAAACCGCGGGCCCTGCAGCGGGTCTAGATCATGCTCCACAGCTAAGCAATAAGTAACTAAAGCTGCAAGTGTCCTGCTAACAGAGTGTCACCCAAGCATAATCCAGGCCCTGACTCAAATTGACAAGGACAGGTTGGCCTCGGAAATAATCTCTTTAAATAGCAGCAGACATCTCTCTCAAAGGCACTTCCCTCCCCCAGCCAGCGCTGGAGAGCCGCTTACAGTACATCGCCCACTATTTCCCAGCCAGGCATTGCAGGGCTGGCACTTCTCACAGGCAAGTGTGTCCCCTGCCCGCAGCCTTCCAGCTTTGCTTTGCCCCAGGAATTACAATGAATTTTGCAGCACAGTTTCTCTACTCCAGGGTGTTAAAAAACAGAAGTCCCAGGGAGCGCTCCAGGGAAGATGAAGACTACGATCCTTTCTGGCAAAGGTTGGAGAATATTGCTGTCTGACTTAGAGCTAGAGCTCTCCTTTCTCCCCCTCAGGGGTCATGGTCAGCCCTCGGGGTCCATCCAGGGCCAGGCCCACGGACATGACAACCCCTGGACCCCTCCTGCCTCCTTATGGTGTCGTAGTTGGAGTTTTACTTCACCTCATTGTTTATTTAGTCGCAATGCTGTATAGGTAATGCTTTCTCTTTCCTTTTCTTACTTTCTAAAAAAAAAAATAATTGTAATTTTCTATCACCTCCCAGTGTTCTGTGGGTATGAGTTGCTCTCGGAGTCAACCACTAGAAGTGGTGGAGGTTTGAATACTTATAGCCCATGGACTTCATTGTGGTTTTCTTCCTTCATGTATATGGTATTAGAAATAACCCTAAACAGATTGATCGACTGCTGAAAATTTATCTTGGGATAACCTGTGTCAGATCCTGTTACTACAGGTGTTCTGTTGTTGTGGTGTTTATGGTCGTCCAGAATTGCTGTTTTCTGGCTTGGGTAGTGGACACAGAATTTAGGAGATGTCTAGTACCCTTACAGAGCACCAGCTGGGGGGTGCGCACCCATATGGCATGGTTGTGTTTGCACAGCCTCACTTTTAACCTTTTCCACAGTTTTTTTTCTCCTCCAATTTTATTATCTGGACACTGCTAGCAACACCACAATCCAGTATTGCCAGATGTGGTATAAACAAGGGGAAGTTCTCATTCCTGCATCATACCGATAGGTACAGATGTTGGTAATATTTAAACCAGATATTGTTTCTGTTGGCTTAAGGCCGTGAATGAATCTCCATAGAAGACAGAAGGAGAAGACAAGATCCCAGATTTGCATCGGAAAAATGGCTTCTCCTAGTCGCACACGATGTGACGTATTCTTCAGTGAACTGAGAATCTTAAACCAGTCCTTTTATAACAGGGCCACTCTTTGCTCTGGTTTGGCTTATGCTCTTCATTCTCTATTACAACTGAAGTATGGAGAAGCGTTCATCGCTAGAGAACCTCTGAACTCAGAATACATTTAACTTAAAGAGGAGACAAGTTTAATTACTTGAAGAGTTTTAACTGACAGACTTCATGCAGTGTCTGATAGTGATTGTTTGACGTCCACAGCTGTGTATATCCTGTAAGAACTGCTCAGAGGTCTGTTTGAGGGACACTTGGAAGGTGTTGAAGCAGAGGGAACCAAGCAGGGTGATCTTTTGAGTTCTTCTTGCTTTCAGATTGCTTTTTCTCATGTTATCTGTTTAGCAGCTGACACCCAGTTGCCGTTGCCAGCAGTAAGCAATGACATTTCTACGGTGTCTGCAGAAGACTGGCAACAGATTATGAGCACAGATGAAGGCAGAAATAGCACTAGGCTCAGGCTCTGGTAAATCTGACTTACTGAAAGTAAGGAGATATTTTATCAGAGGTGATAATGCAGTGTAGTTGTTCGTTGGATGAGCCTGAGCTTTCTGTGCATTTTTTGATGTAATACCACACGATTTTGTCAGACCTGTGTAGGGTGAATAGAGTTGTAAATGCCTGCTCAGACTCAGGGCTTGGTTATTATGTACCTAGCTGTGCTGGATGGTGCATACATCCCCTAACATCTGTGTCATACAGGCTAGTAACTAAGCCCTGATCTCTTCGTCTTTAAGACACTCTAATAAGTAGCCCTGCTACGAACTTCCTGCAGGAGTCTTAGGCAACTCACTCGATCTGTCTGTGCCCCACTTTCTACCAGTAAAGTTGAGCTGACATTTACTGAATTTCTGTTTAGGGGAAGATGTAGAGATTCCTATGTGATTTAGAACAATCAGGTTGGATAGGGTTTGGGTATCTGAATGTTACAGATGCATTTTAAATTTCCATACTATAATTACCGCAAACAACGGCAGTCTCAAATGGGTGCTTCTAAGTACTAGTGTCATACAAAATAATGGTAATTCAAGGAAGTAACGTTTGAGTGCAGTATTGCCTTGGATCTGTTTTAACTGTATTGTCAGAGATCTAGCTTGTTCCTTCCCTGTGTCTGGGGGAGTTTACTTGTCACCCTGTATTCCCGCAGAGCACACTCGGAGACCCTGCAGTGCAGTAAACTAGAATTACTAGCAGTGAAGGTGACATCTCTTATGATGCTTCTTGCCATTTGTATCTCAGCAAGCCTCAATTTTTCTATAATTTCTCTTTTATAAAGACCTGCTTGTCCAAGCTGCTGAGATGCTTTCCAGTATTGCTGCTATTGCTGTTGTTGAGGGGAAAAAATACAGGTAGAAGAGGACTGGGTAGGATCAGTGGGAATTTAGCAGAAGTAGGGGAGTTCATAGGGATTTACACCACCAAAAGGAGCTGGGATGGAACAGGAGCATTTAGGAGCTATTGGGAAAGGGGACTGCAACAAACAGGGAAGTTATCAGAGGGTTGTGGAAGACTCAGACATCCGAAAACATCAGAGGAGATGGGACTAGGGACATAGAAGGATTAATAGAGCTGGGGAATTTCTGGGTAAAAGAGGCATTTGGTGAGGGAAAGGGCCCTCTCTGTCATATACTGGGATTCCCTCTTTCTCACTCCTTTGAGAGGAGATTGCA
>WEIS01093788.1:8386-19905 GCA_013389965.1 Todus mexicanus
ATATTATATTTTTGCAGCAAATGTGGAATTTTCAAAGTCATTGGCAGTGTGCCTCATCAGTCCACAAGCATGTTTGAAAGCCACAGGGAGTTTTGTGGGGCAAATGTGCTTCCTACCAATGCAAATTTCACTAGTCCAAACGCAAGAAAAATTTCCATACTTGTGAGGTTTTTGTGTGTTGTACTGTACCACCACTGAGTTACATGACTGAAAGTATAAAATAATTTATTTTTTTTTCTGATGTAGTAACACATCTAGTATATTAAGGAAAATGGACCCAGATCTTGGATCTGAAGTTGAGAGCAAACAATGTGATCATAGGTTTTCAGTCATCTTCTTAGAGACCAAAACTGTAAGTAAGTAGACTAGGGCTTGCATCTTCCTCCGTTGCTAACTATATGGTGACTATTCCTGCTAGCTTTAGGCTAGCTTAAGGAATATGTTTTCAATACACAAGATATTGTATGGTATGCTGGCCATTTCATCATCTGAAATTGTGGTGGTCATTTTTCCACCTGGAAATAAGTGATCAGATAGCCATTTGTGTACCTATACAGAGATTCAGTGATAATAAAGTCATGATACAAAACGCATGAAATGCTGCTTTTCTTGTCCTGTCCTGAAAGGTTTAAAGACAAGGTTTCCAGTGTAGGGTTTTTAGTTTTCTGGGTAGTCCTTTGATAGAAAGTATCCACAGCCTTGCTCACAGATGAGTCCTTTGCCTGTATAGTAAAGCGTGTAGATTTACAAGTTACATTAATGTTGTCTCTTAACAGGAAAAGTTATTTTCCCCATCTGAAAAACAAGCACATTTACTTTAGAAAGCCCAGAGCCTCTCACTTCATATCCTCAATATACCTATGCTGTAACTGCCCTTATGAAATAGGATCTTCCCTCTAACATGACAGAAATTTCACAAGCAAACTTTTAATTTCATTAATTAACCAAACAAAAGCAAATCCACCGGTCAGAGAACAGCTGTTTTCTGAAGCTTTTCACACAGCTGCTCTGGGAACAGATGTAAAGAATGATTTAAGCATCCTACTACTAAAGATCAATTTTTTTCTAGTACCACTTTTCTGTAATACTGTGTACTGATAATCACGTTACTTCACTAAAGAGAGATTCAACTTACTTCTTTCAGAAAGCTGGTAAGATATTTAGAACAAATCAATTTTGTGCTCTTAGTGCTTGGGTGGAAGGATTTACTATAACGAGTACCTTCCCTGGCAACTACTGTACCATAGCATAAAGTAGGTGGGCTAATCTCTAAACCGCAAAACACTGCTTTCAGTAAGCCACACAGCAATGTGTGAAGGAGACCCTTTTCATCCAGGATGGTGAAAGGAATATTATAAGCTCAGGATGAAATTGTAATTGTAATGTGCTGTTCCAGACATCAAGGGTTTTCTGGATCTCAGTGAATACTTTAATTACTGAAGGCCCCTGTGACACAGAAAAGTGGGTGCTATATGGATTTTTTTTCGGGCAGATCACCAGGGGAGCTTGCCTATGGTGGGATATCCATGGCTATGGTTCATCAGCCATTCACACTGCAGAGACTTATTCCAGACTTTTATCTTATTAATAACATAAAGGTGAAAAAGCATTTAAATTGTCTCCTCTCTTTTAGCATTCTCTGTTCTAGAATATGGGGAACTACCAAAAGAGGATTTTGTGCTGTAGTGTGCTGGACAGTCTGAATCCTCAAGCTGTGGATGCCTTCCAGAAGCCATCCAAGTTCTTCCATTCAGCCAGAAATTTTCATAAAGGTTTATGCAGTCTCTCAACCTGTGCACTGGTGGCACCATCAATTTTCATGAGACTAGAACTGCAGGTGTTATGTGGCTAATAGCCACTCTTAGTTCTGTGAAACCTTAGATACAATGCTGACCATATCAACACAAGCTTGGAAACCCTATTCCAAGATATTTGAGGTGCTGTGAAATCTACAGGCTCTGTAGGCATAGCCAGAAGAGGCTCGTATGTAGATTTTGCCAAATAGCTGGTGTTCAGCTGCAGGCTGATAGACTGGAAGTGCTCTTCTGCCAAAGATGATTTGGAAGCCAATTGATCAATAAATGGTGCTCAGGTAAACACTTGCACCTTGTCATTTATTGCCTTCAAACATTAACAGAAAGGAACGTTCTAATAATTACTCAATGTCATAGTCTCTAGGAAAGAAAACAATGAGTTGAGTTCATCCCTGGTGCAACTATAGTTAAATTTGCCTTTTGCAGTTATTTAGAATGTCTTTTGGGGAACAGCAAATTGGGTCTGGCATTGCATTTGTTCAAAGACTATGTATCAGAAAGACTTTATTTCTGGCTGTCCTCTAATGCCTCCTGAAAATCAGTATGGAGTATCAGGGGTGTTATATCATTAAATCTATTTCTAAATGCTTTACATCTATTTCTATAAGCTTTCCTTGGTTCTTGTTTGTTTTTAATTTGAGTCCAAACTGAGATCTGGAATTTCTGGATCTCTATTTCTTTCAGCAAATAACGATATTCGAAATGATGCTGGGAAATGAGTTGCAGTTTTATCAAAGCAATTTTGCCTGTGTCTAAACCTGTGTTAACTAGAGCTTTGAAAAATACTACTGGCAGGTCATTTCCCTTTGGTCTGTCAGAACTCTGTTTGAAAATATGTTGTGGTATTTTTGTCTGTTTATTAACCAAAATTGTTAGACTCCTTTTTTGAAAATGACAAATCAGGGGTCACTTGAAAGTTGATTGTTTCAATGGCATTCTTGATTGCTTTCTGTGATGTGTATTAAGAAGCCCAGGTCAGTGGTGCATTATTTTTGCTATCTTAGTGGACTGTTGAAACGTCTACAGAAAAGTGGAAGAAAATGAGATTTCAAGGGAACAAAATGAATCCTGATTTCAGTACACATTCCTAAAATACTTCTGATATTTTTTCCACAGCTTACTGGTAACAAACACTACTAGTACAATCACTCCTGGGAGATGAATGATAGAAAAGCAAATTCAAAATTTTTATCCAAACACATATAAATATAAATTCAATCCTAACCAATGTCAGTTATTGCTTGATATTCCTTGCCCAGGCTGATAAGACCAGTGGGCCTTCAGTCTTTTGATTTTATTGATATACTGTAAACCCTATTTCTTTCCTTTAATCATCTAAAAGTATTACGAAGACCATGTTACAACAAGGTATCATTTCCTCTTAATAGATACTGAAAAAACCCAAAAGGAATATGAAGATGGGCAAGCATATTTATTCTGAAAATCATGATTATGACATGGCCAATACACCTTGGAAAGAATAAACTTCTAAATACACAATGGTGAGACAACAATTCATTTTCAGATCAATACAATACCCATCAACGACAGTGGTAGTGTTTACATTGATTTCAATATCTAGTGAGTTGAATCTCTTGAGCAGTAGGCACTTTTGTGACTCATAAAAGTGTCCCCCTGACATATCTTTTCTATATAGATTTCCCCGTGTCTTTAAAGTGTGTTATAGCAATCCAAACTTGGGATGGTATTTGAAATTCTTCTCTTTTTTTGGTGGGGGGAGTTGCTTTTTTTGGTTTGTTTGTGTGTTTGTTTTAATCTTACAATCATAGAATCATAAGGTGGCTTGGGTTGGGAGGGACCTTTAGAAGTCATCTAATCCAACTGCCCTGCAACGAGCAGGGACGTCTTCAACTAGACCAGGTTGCTCAGAGCTCCATCCAACCTGACCTTGAATATTTCCAGGGATGGTACATTTACCACCTCTCTGGGCAAACTGTTGCAATTTTTCACCGCAGTCACTGTAAAAAATTTCTTCCTTATATCTAGTCTAAATCTCCCCTCTTTTAATTTAAGACCATTACCTCTTGTCCTGTCGCAACAGGCCCCACTGAAAAGTTTGACCCCATCTTTCTTCTAGGCCTCCTTTAAGTACAGAAAGGTTGCAATAAGGTCTCCCCGGAGCCTTCTCTTCTCCAGGCTGAACAACTCTAACTCTCTCAGACTTTCCTCATAGGGTTGGATATACTTCTGTGTGTTATTTTAGTCCTCATTGTTAAACTCATTTATTTTAAAAAGTGTAAACTTTTTTTGAGAATCTAGGTTATTATCATATGCATAAAGACAAAAGTTGGTCTGAATCACTGAAGATATACAGAAAAAGGATTTAAAGGCAATAAAGAGCTGAGATCATATAGGCCCTAAATAATTTCATCTTCAGTTTACTGAAAAGTAACATGTTTTGTGCAATCACAGATAGAGAAAAGGGTTTGGCCACATTACTCTTTTGTTAGCAAGTTCTCTATGAATGGAAATGAAAATTGACATCAATAGAAAAAAAGCACCATTTTTCTAGAAAGCTCTTTCCAATGTTCAAGTGCAGTGCCAAATGTTGATTGACTTTTCATACTTCGTTAAACATTTAAAATTTGTCAACCTGACCTCAGTACCAGGGAAAGTCATGAGGCAGATCATCTCAAGTGCCATCAGAAGACATATCAAGGACAACCAGGGGATCAGGCCCAGTCAGTATGAGTTTATGAAAGGCAGGTCCTGCCTGGTGAACTTGTTCTGCTTCTATGACAAGATATTGTCTATCTGAACTTTGGTAAAGCATTTGACATGGTTCCCCAAAGAATTCTCATGAAAAAAATTGGCTGCTTATGGCTTGGATGAGCATTCAATCTGCTGGATCAAGCACTGGCTGAATGGACGGGCCCAAAGAGCGGTGGTTAATCAAGTTAAATCCATTTGGCAGCTGGTCACAAGCGATGTTCCTAAGGGCTCAGTGTTGGGACCATTATTGTTTAACATCTTTATTGATGATCTCAGTAAGGACACAGAATGTATCATCAGTAAGTTCACAGATGATACCAAGTTAGGCAGGAGTGTTAATCTGCATGAGGAGAGGGAGGCTCTACAGAGAGATCTAGATAGGTTGGATGGATGGGCCAATGTTAATTGGACAAGGTTCAACAAGGCCAAGTGCCGAGTCCTGCACTTGGGCCACAACAACCTCATGCAATGTAACAGGCCTGGGGAGGTGTGGCTAGAAAGCTGTCTGACGGGAAAGGACCTGAGAAGTGGCTGAATATAAGCCAGCAGTTTGCCCAGGTGGCCAAGAAGGCCAATGGCATCCTGGCTTGTATTAGAAATGGCGTGACCAGCAATAGTAGGGAGGTGATTATCCCCATGTACTCAGCACTGGGGAGGCTGCACCTTGAGTATTGTGTTCAGTTTTGGGCACCTCAATACACAAAAGATATCGAGGTGCTGGAGCGAGTGCAGAGGAGGACAACGAAGTTAGTAAAGGGCCTGGAGAATAAATCTTATGAGGAAAGATTGAAGGAGCTGGGACTGTTTAGTTTGAGGAAGAGGAGGCTGAGGGGAGACCTCATCACTCTCTACAGCTCCCTGAAGGGACATTGGAGAGAGGTTGGTGCTGGGCTCTTCTCACAGGTGACTAGCGATAGAACAAGAGGGAATGGTTCCAAACTACAACAGGGGAGGTTTAGGCTAGATAATAGGAAAAAAAAAATTACAGAAAGTAGTCAGCTACAGGAATAGGCTGCCCAGGGAGGTGGTTGAATCACCATCACTGGACATGTTTAAAGGGCGTTTAGATGTGGTGTTAGGGGATATGGTTTATAGGTGAACTTTGCAGAGTAGGGTTGACGGTTGAACTCAATGATCCCAAGGATCTTTTCCAGCCTCAAAAATTCTATGGATAAGGTCTTAGAGCCTTCACTTCTCCAGACTGAATAACCCCAACTCTCTCAATCTGCCTTCATAGGAGAGTTGCACCAGCCCTCTGATCATCCTCGTGGCCCTTCTTTGGACACGCTCCATCACGTCCATACCTTTCTTGTAACAGGGGCTCCAGAACTGGATGCAGTACTCGAGGTGGGGTCTCACTAGAGTGGAGTGGAGGGGGAGAATCACCTCCCTCGATCAGCTGGCCATGTTCCTCTTGATGCAGTCCAGGACATGATTGGCCTTCTGGGTTGCAAGTGCACACTGACAGCTCGTGTTGAGCTTCTCGTCCACCAACATATATGTATATATGTCTGCACATATCTTAATGTGTGTTTGTGTTCACAAATGTAATCTTTCAATTACTTATGGTTTACCAGACATGCTGTAATGCCTAGCAAGGTACTGTTACAGTGTGTTTCATTAAAAAAAAATAATTAAAAAAAATAGCCAATTTAAAAAATGTGTTATTACCTAATATATTTAAGAGGCTTCTGTGGAGCAGTGGCATTTCACTGCATACATATGTGGTCCAATTACTGAAACTGGATCATTTAGTGAATCGAATATAAATTATAGATATAAGATTTCTGCTACTAGTCATCTTCATGTTGGATGAATTGCCAAAACATGAAATGTAAAAGACGAGGTGGAATAAAACAGAAGTCCACATACACACTGCACCTTTAAATATATAGTTTATGCTAAAATGCTATGAAGTCTCTTTAAAAATCTGTAATTATTTTGCATCCACTATTTTCAAATATTGGCCCTTTTAATAGAGTAAGATTAACTAACCTGTGACAGTGTTACTTGTGTTTGAGATAGCTCTGTATATTTCCTCCACTTGAAAGCACTGTGTATTTGTATCCCATTATGTGGCACCGTGGAGGGCTTCTCCTAAAAAGACAATGGGTGTTTCTTAAACGAAAGTCACTGTTGTGGAAAAACAACAAAACTAGTTTCTGACAATTAAGCAGCATATTAAAAACCATGTAGCTCTTTGCTTAAATTGTTCAACACGGTCTTAAATTTTTCTGAGCAGTACAGAAGGGAGCCATTTCCTCCTTGTTTTCTGAGTTTGAGCCCCTGAAGATTGGGTAATGGATGAGAATAAAAACATTTTGATGATAAGAGGTTTACAATGGGATCATTGTCAGATCGGTACCTCGAGGGGCCTACTGGGGGCCATTGTCGTGCCTGTTTCCTTTCTGCTAATGAGTGGATCCTAGTTCTCACTGAGGTATAGCGAGAGATTGGTGTAGCTACCCAAGAGCTTGCAGTGGCTCATCTTTCTTGTCAGCCTCCCCATACTCACAGTGATAAAGTGAAAGGCTTTGGAAAAACCAGACTCATTCAGTGTAATTGAACTAAATGGATAATAGGACACTTATTAGAGCATTAAACAGAAGAATACTCTTTGCTGGCTTTTGCAAAGACTACAGCTCTTTGTCATTTTATAATAGACATTCACTTAGGACTCTATTCTTTTTCGTGTGCATTGGGATTTTAAAGATATCTAACTCGTATCAATATTAATGGGAATTGTGGAAGTAAACCCTGGGAATTCAGAAAAATAAAAAATGAGACCTTTGTGTTTCTAGAAAGAATGCAAACAAAAGCCTAGAATAACTCAGAATCTGTAATTGTTTCTATAATGGGACTATCTTGGTGACAAAAAAGAGCTCAAATTATAAATAAAAGCAAAACACATAAAGATAAATTCTACAGTCCTAACTTAGCCTAGATAGTAACTTGCTCTTCAGACAACTTAAGTCTGCCCAGTTATCTCAGCTTTTTGTGGAGTAAAATGGAACTCAGAATAAAGGAGTGTGATTCCTCCTGCTTCCTGGTGTGAAACTTTCATATACATTTCTTATATAGGGTTATTCTCTTTTTTGGCATCCATCAGAAAGATACTTTTCGATATGACGAAACAGAGATGTGTTTTAATTCAATGTTATGATTTGAAAATACTGGTAAGGCTGGCAATTTTGCCTTTCCAGTTCAGCACTCCACTAATGGTTTATAGCTTATTGGTGTCTTTTATCCTCAAAATGTTTTGCAAATATTAAACCAGATTCTCTTGTCATTTAATCAATGCTTTGGCATAACCCAGAGCTAGATGTGAAGCCGTTAGAGTTCACCAGCACATGTAAATTAGATAAAACCAGGAAGAGATGATTACTTGTTAGCATTTATCTTACAGAGAAGTATTTCAGCTGGATATGGCTGTTAATGTCAAAACTTACATAATGAGACCAACCTCGTAGTAATAGAATCCCAACTTCTACTGTCTTCTCACCCTGTCATTTCCCTTGTTTTACAGGTGGAGAAACTAAGGGAGGAATAAGTATGTAAGTTGCTCTGGGCTGGAAAATGAATGGAAGTTGGGAGCAGAATTAACATTCAGTTACCACTGCTGCCTTTCACTAAAGCATCTGCTCATCTTTCAAAGTATCTTATTTCTTGTGAAACCAGCTGGCAATTAAAATAAAAGTATTAGACTGAAGAAGGAACCAGGGAGAAAGGACAGGTAGCACAGATCTGCATTCTCTTTTTATTAATACATAAGAAAACAGAGAGATACAGCTAGCTGAAAAAATGTCCTATTTGTCCATCATGGTTTCCTTATTAAGTGGGTATAGTGCTTCATGCATTTGCTTCATACTTATAAAGGAGCAGGATTTTTTTTTCCCCCAAGGTATTTTACTGAATGGAGCAATACACACCTGCTCACAGCTGAAGGGAAACTTCAGTCCTTTAGGGTCACCTGTGGTTGTGCTAATGGTAAGAACAGAACTGGGTTTCTCCAGGCAGTGGGTTATTCTATTAGTTATTTACACCTGTCTCAAATAAGCAAGCCCTGGATTTGATAAAGTGGATTGTTTAGGGAAGCAGCTAAATATGCACTTAATAGGCCCAATTCCCCTCTCATTTACCTTTTTTGTAATCAGAAACAAACTCATCCAATGCAGAGCAGTGTTGCAGCAAAGTAGAACCAAACTGATCAGAGAAAACAACCCATGACATTCGGGGATCCTCTACTGTATTTTCTTAAAGACAGGAAGTTGCCCAATAAAACTGCTACTGTGTAACTGAAAATTGTGCCTTATTAAAACTTTCAAAGCTGTCCCTTTCAATTTACCCAATATTTGTGCAGAGGTCTTTTGAATGCCTGAAATAACCCTCTTATTTTTTTTCCTCTTTGCGAACATTTCAATTGCCTTCCACTAGATGGCTACACGGAAAGTAGTTTTGCAGAGAGCCGAAGCATGCAGCCTTTGATGTCTGTACGAAACTTATTCGGTATTTTTGCCTTTTCTACTTCACTCTCTCACTGTGTGATGCAGTTGAGCTTCCCAAGCCAAGAATTCCTGGTCCGTGGGGAATTGAGAAAGTCGCTGCCTTGCAGGAGCTCACCTCAGAGCCTGCAGCAAATCAAACAGGGTGACCCATTTGATCCCGGTTTCATTCAGTATCACTTTGCATGCCAAGGCCGTGCTCAAACTGTACATCCCCATCAACAGATTGAAGGAATACCGTGAGTGCTGTGTACAGCAGATCTTAGCACTGGTCTCTGTTATGTGGCAAACACAAAACCAGGCATAGCCTTGCACAGGTTATAGTATGCAAGGCATTTGGCCACAGTGCTACAGGAATCAAAACTAGATCTCTGCCTGACTTGATCACCTGCAGTACTACTGTCATTCAGAGCAGGTGTGGGCATGTGAGTTTGTTTCCCCAAAATTACCTAGAGTACTTTATTTCCATCATCTGTAGGAGGACAGAGAATACCTGAATGAGTATTGCAACCTGCCAGGACTATACTCTTGCCTTGAACGTATATAAATCAGGAGAGTGAACGTATATAAGGTCAGCGTTTTGAGTTATATGGCAGTGGTGGTTTTAATCTTTGGGTAGAAGTCCAAAGCTGCTGCCTTGCTGTTGGTTTGGTTTTTCTTTCGGTTGTGGGATTTTTTCGTTTGGTTGGGTTTTTTGTTTTGTTTTGTTCTGTTTTGTTGTAGGTGTTTTTTTGAAACCAACTTAACTCTAAGGGCATGAATATTAGATAATCTTAACTGGGACAGGCCATGTTTGGCAGGTAAGATTTTTGTTGTTTCTTTTAGCCAACAGCTGTGCATCGAAAACTCCTAATTATAATAACTTGTTAGGGTTTTATTGTTGTGTTTTTCCTTATTGGACTGCAACGCATGAAGGAAGGATCATTATATGCAGGTTATAGATTGGGAAATGGAAGTATTTCCCAATGAAGTGACGTTCTCAAAGCCTTCCAGCCTGTCTATGGCAGACCTGGGAAGAACGGAGGTAAAAATTCCATGAATCCCAAAAGAGATAAGGAAGTGGGGAGGCCAAGTTGCAATGTTCCATGGTCTTTGGTGTTGGGGTTTAGCTTTTTTCAAAGCCCTATTTGTACCTAAACATAATGTTGAATCTGCAATTTACTCTCAAAAAGTTAACGATGCAAATAGTAACCCCAAAATACATTAATCTGGGGTGATGAATGCTTTATTGTAAATAAAAGACACTATGAAAAAATGGGAAAATATTTATTTTCTGTGACCCACTTTTTCTGTGTTTCATGTAATATTTTAAAACAAGACAATCAGAGATAAGTTTATATATGAAAGTTAAACTTTCAGTCTTAATTCTGATTTATATTAACCAAAGTTTGGCCACATCATTGGGCATGTCTCTCCTTTGTCTACTGTCCTTTCTGGCTGTAACAATAGAGATGAAACCCTCCTCACTATCCCAATTTTTAGTGAGTTTGTGAATTTATTCCTTCTCCCATGATGTATCTTTCTACTCTGCACTTTCTGCATCTCTGAATATTACTACTTCTATTATGTTTTAAGGTATGAATCTCAGTCAGGATATAATCCTCTATGTTCTTTTACTGTGAATTAGTACTGTATTTTGTGTGGGAGCATATGTAGGTGTAGAGATAGAAATAGTCATCTTTAAAGCTCAGAAAATGAGTGTAAGTCAGACTTTTCTGCAGTTTAATTTTAAAATATTTATGAAGGACAACCTGCCATCTTTCTTGCAGCCTCAATTATGCTGTGTGGAAATACAGTTCTACTGCGCCAGTGGTTTCTGATATATCCATTGCTTTAATGAAACTCTATTCTATAGCTTGCATACAGCTAGGGAATAAGGGTGAGAACAGAGAAGTGCCTACTGCATCGTCCAATTCTGTGTGCTGTATGATATTCTGTATATTGGAAACTTGCGGTCACAGTTAGCTGGTTCTTGCGCAAATTCTAATTTGCGCTTACATTTTATCAGTGGCTGTGATTTAGCACAGCCAGCATGTCTCTTGGGGTAGAGAATGGTGATGCTGTGGTAGCAGGGGGACAAATCTGGACTGGTGCATGCACAAATAATGGAGAACATTCACACTTCAACAGCTATGTCTCTCCCCCAGTTTACTAGGGTGTCTGAGACTTGCCACTGCTCTTGCTATTGCTCACCTAACACACTCTTCTAGCCCACCAGTACAATGTCAGTATCTCAACTGTCTATGTTTACCCTAGTCTATCTTTTTGACTTGTTATCAATCAAGGACTCTGTGAGGTCAACCCCTTCATTACTTTGCACCATCTGCCATTTAAGAACATCTTTCATGTAATTCTTACGGCAGCGCCCTCCCTACTGCAAGGATACTTCTTACAATATGAAGTGATATCTATCTTTAGGAATCAAGTGTGGAAAATAAGACACAAGTTGTGCTTAATTAGTAGGTTAAAG
>WEIS01093789.1:508-28959 GCA_013389965.1 Todus mexicanus
AGCGATAAATCTGGATGTCTCAATTGGTTGAAATCCTGTCCAGCTTCACAGCAGTGAAAGACTGGAATAAGAGATGGGACACTTAGCAGAAGATACAAACTGTGTTTGACAGTTCTTGATGCCCAGGCAGTGCTATCACATTAGCTATACAGAGGATGCAGAGTGGTGTATAGTCCAGGTCAAACCTGCAAACTGTGAGTCCACAGAGATACTTAAGTACAGATGTTAAACTGGAGAGCCTCTTCCAGTCTTCTGATCCTTTGCATCTATCAAATTCGGTAGCCCTGTGGCTTGATGCATCTCAGACAACTGTATGCTCATTGTGTGGATCCCAAATGTCCTCTTTCTCGGGGCCTTTGAAGAGAACAGCTTTAAAAATAGCTTAGAGTCAAGCTTTTTTTCCTCAGCATGGTTACTCCTACGGGACCTTCTCTGCTGAAGATCTGCTCTGTCCCTGTTCTCTTAGAGTGCTGGGTTTATGAAATTTCAGTTTCTCAGAGGCTACTAGCACTTGCTAAAATGGTGAATCAGCAATGGGAATCCCATACCCCTCTTTCAGTGCCCAGGGACCTCTTTTTCTATCTGCTATTATAAAGCAGGACCTATCAGCTGCTCTCAGTAAGTTTGTTGCTTTACTGTAGATTATTAGAACGAGATGAGAAAAATCACCATAAGACCTTTTTTGTTTTGTTTTGTTTTTTGTTGAGGAAACTAAAGAGAAACAGATGATTAAGCTTTTGTTTCCCAGTGGTTGAAGTATCCTTTTGTATATGAGTCATATGTCTAAATATTCAGGGTCACAAGCGACCTCCTCTCGGCCAGATTTGCAAAACTTCTCTATCCTTGGTCTAGATGAAGGGTCTAGATGTATTTGCTCCTCTTGTCTTTCCAGGCTTTCCTAGGTCTATGTTTTACTTTTGCTCTTTGGGAACAAGTGATATTAATATAATAACACCGTCAAAGGATTTTTTTTTTTTTCCTGTGTGGTTTCCATAGTTCTTACAAAGACCTGCCAGTGTCTGTTGTGGATGTTTTTGCTGGGCAACATATAACACATACTTTATGTGGAAAAATAATGTACTCAAATATTTTTCGGTGCACTCCTTGCATTACAAAGTTTTATAGAAATCTTCTGTGGAACCAAAATGACTGAGATGGAAGCAGTTACAGAATAGTACTCATTGAACCTCTAGGCAGCCAAATATTATTTCACAGAACAGGAATAAGCAAATATTCACTGGTTAAGGGATAGCACCTTCCTTACAGAACCTAATTGGACAGGAGTCATCTCAGGCAGTTCTCACTCCTAGCATTCAGCATCTCTGCTCTCTGCATATTGAATACCTATTACACTAGGTAAGACTAGGGGATGAAAACATTGTAAGTCAAAACCAGGAACTATATTTTCAAATTTTTGGTGTCTATTTTCTTAGGATGCTGTTATTATCTGCAAATCAACACCCTTGAGTGATCCATAAACATGTTCTCTAAACCCTGTTTGCGCAAGATAGGGGCAAGAATTACGATCCTGCTCTTAAGAGATGCTCATAAGGTTAGGTAAGGGAATATGTGAATGCACAGAATATTGCCTGGGGTTATGGCCAAGAACTCTACAGGTTTCGACCAGAAACAAAGTCAATACATAATAGGCATGTTAGCTTTCTGAAGTCTAAGTATACCAGTACTTAGTCTATGACTTGGTCCTGACATTGTTCCATTTTGCTTTTATTGCACCATTCATTTCCATGAATTTACTTCCAGTTTAGATCTTGATTTAGCAACATGTTTAAGAGGTACTACAGGACAGGATGTGAAGCTGCTGATGTGCCTGTAAGGATTGATTATTCTTGAATTAATAACTTAACAAAAGGATACTGTAAAGAAAGTGAAAAAACCCCACAGCCAGTCTTGTACAGACGTTTAATAACAGATGTGTTGTGTAACCCACAGGAGGTGATTTTTCAGTTTTACTCAGTGTGGGTGAGGTTTTTTACTGGAGCACTGTGTCTGCTTAGGGGCCATGCACTTGATGAAAGATGGAGACGAATTGAAGAAAAGCCAGAGAAGACCAGCAAGGATGATGAGAAGTCTGGAAAACATGACCTATGAGGAAAGATTCGAGGAACTGATATGTTGTTGTTTGGCTTTTTTTTTTAATCTAGAAAAAAAACATCCTGAGATGAGACATAATGAAAGACTTCCAGTACTTAAAATATTACTGTGAAAGACTACGATGAATTGTGCTCATAAGGATATGGGAAGGACTGGTTTAATTTATGGCTAAGGTGATTTAGGTTAGGCATGAGGAAACACCATTTACTCTTAGGAAAATCTAGGACTGAATGAGAAGGCTTAGAAAGACTTGTTACACTTGTGACTGGAGATTTTTAAGGATGGATTAGACATATATCTGCCAGGAGAGGTCAAGGTACAGTTATCTTGCTTCTGTGCATGAGGTGGGGAAGGTGTTCTCCTGAGATCCCTTCCAGCCTTATATTTCAGTCATTTACAGTCTCTGTGTGACTTAGATCTCTGTCGAACCAGGACCTTAGACTAGAATCAGTTCCTAACCATCAAAGGCTTCATTTGGAAAGCTTCATAGGCTGCCCAGGTGTCAAATAGTTTTCTTTCCTCCGAGGAGAAGGTATCTCTCTGACTATTACTCAAGTCTCCGAGCTACAACTGACCGAATTTTCTGCCTTGCTCATTAGTCACTCAGCTGAACCAGACCTGCAGTAGCACAGCAAGAGAGCAGGCAATTTCTGGAAAGATTTTGCCAAGTAAGTTTGAATGAACCCAGGATGCACCAGGAGCTGATTTCCTTTCACACGGTCTTCCCGCCCTGTTCTGCAGTGTTCTTGACAAGGGCCTGATGTTGGAATACCCTGCAGGAATGATGTTCAAGAGGCAGAAAAATGCTCAGGGGTCAGTTATGTAGCCAAAAGATAAAAGCTGAGGCTTCAGCCAAAATGGATGTGGATCAAATGTTGTCCCAGGAAAAAACAACCCAATCCCTGAGCAAGCCAAACTTGTCTTTCTTTCATACCCAGTGAAATTGACTTACAGGGGCCCCACGTTTACTTTTAGAGAGGGACAAAAGATCAACGGTGGCACATAACCAGAACAGGATTGCTGTATTAGCATCCATGTTTCCTCCTGTCATTGCCAGCAGGATCAAGAGATGAGAGATGAGAAGGGCCTTTGACTCCAAATTTGATTCAGATGCCTTTTCTACTGGTTTTAATACAAAAGTTCCTCCTGAATGTAATTCTGTTTAGTGTGTCTCTCTGGATACAGCACCAGCTGCTGACCTTGGCCTTATGCGCACAGTTGCCCCACCCTGGTCCGCCAGTGAAGGTTCCAGCAGCTGTGTGCTCAGAAGGTGACAGCTGTGAAGGTCTGCATGATCACTGGAAAGTGGTGGTGTGGAACATTATAAAGGAAGAAGACAAACGTTAAATGTCTGTAACAGATGTACTGCCATGATGGTGATACAGATACCACCATCCTGTAAAACATACAACAGGCTGCTTCTAGTCATTGATTTTTTTCTTTCTCCAAATTTCTTTTCTCTTGACATTGCCTTTGATCTATGCTGACATCTGAAATCCCATTTGGCCACTGGAGGGCAATCCAAACTCTTCACTGTAAGTATTTCCAACCCATGGTGTGCCAAGCAGCAACATCCACATTGTGGCTCAGGGGCTTCTGTTTGCTTTTGTACTCTCACTCTCTCTTTGCCCCCTCCTTTCACATACACCAACAGGCTTGTGTCAGTGAGGTTTTGTAACTATAGGTAGTCTTCTTTCCAACAAAATGTCAGCTATGCCAAAACAAGTTTCTGCATGAGTCACCTTCACGTTAGGTCTGTGGGAAGTGTTCACACCTGGCTAATGGACTCCCTGGTGCATTGGATGCCTGCGTTACTGTCAGCCATTGCCACTTGGCCGGTGCCGAGCACAGTAGTGACATGCTGGATAGGGGTCAAACTTTGCTAGTGCTGCATTATACTGAACCAACTGAAATTTATCTTATCTAGAAGTATTACAGTAGGCACTATAGACACAGTGCAACAAGGAGACTCTGGATACTGTTCTCCACCTGCATTCTGTAAGAAATTTGGGCTGCTTCTGCCTAACCTTCCAGAGAAGGATAAGCAACTGAAATAATTTTGCCTTGAGCGTTCTCCATTTGAATCAGACCCTTGGTTTTATGCCAGATTATGTCATTCTGGGTCCAGACAGGGCCTCAAGAACCTTGTAACTAGTACAGAATACAGATCTTTTTATTTTTCAAGTCATCTCCTACTCCAAGTTCTACTCAAAGTTTGAATGTAGTGGCTTTTCAGCAACCAGTCAGCAAACTCCATTTTCCAATGAGCAGATTCCCTTCTTTCCTACAGTTCCAACACAGCTGAACAGAATAACAGTCTCTCAGCCAAAGATTTCTCTCTAAAAAAGACCTGGCATCTGGGGCATCTGGAGGTGCTGAACTGCAGCCTCTTCAGGATTGGAGAAAGTCAGCAAACCAAATACATCTTGACCTCCACCTTGCAACTGGGTCTCCTTGAGCTCAGGCACCAGCAGGAGCAGTAGACAGGAGTGGGGCATGAGCAGCATCTCACCATTGCTGAGAAGCACAGACCTTAGCGCAGCCTGGAAGTTCTGCAGGGCAGGATGCTTCCCACTGGTGGCAGGCAGCTTGTGACTATGAGAGGTTGTGAGCCATTAATTCCTGGACTCCTGCAGGAATGCTGCAGGAATGTATCTGGGGTCCTGAATCCCCCAGACGTGCACCTCCTGTCACATCAGCCATATCATGGACCTTGCCAGGTGCCCAGCTCTGTGCCCAGCCTGCACAAAACATTGCTTCCGTCACAAGCTGGACCCTTCAACCTCCTTTTCCTGTATATAAAGTGATCCCATAGACAAGATCTGTATATAGGTTATTCTATAGACATAAAATGATAAAATTTTGCAGCTGCTGCTTAAGATTTTGTTTTTGAAGCCATAAGAGTAAGTATTTTTCTATAGGTAAGGCAGGACATGTAAAATCACTGGGGAAGCAGGAGGTTCACAGAAGTATGAACAAAAAAAGGCTCTTTTAAATTAGATTCGGGAAAGGGCTATGCATTTTCCGCTAGACAGGCTTTAAACAGACTGGGACATAAAACAAAAGCCAAGCCAAATACTGAGAGTGATGTTACCAGTGAAACAATGGGAGAGTTATTTAGCAACATACACAGCTCTGGAACGGCCACGCTGTAAGTTAAACACGCACACCAAATGCATTTTGAGCTGCTGGTGCCAGAGCACTCAGCTAACCCTTGGCAACCTAACTCAGACACAGCATGCTTACATTTCCCTATCAACAACAGCTTGCGAGGCAATCACTGTGAGAGGGTGTAAAACACATTTATTTCAAATGGCCACTCATGTAGAACAGATTGGACTCTGTCATCCTAACCAGATGCTCTTCAGCTATCCCATGTGCAAGGTGCATAGTGCAGCTTGCACGTGTGTCCCCAGAGTGGCATGTCCTGCTCTCCTACTGCTCTGTATTAAGCACTGTCGACTGCCAACCACTCTGTCTGGTAACTGCATGTGTCTCCTGAGCATCTCTTCTCAAAAGTCAGTAAGTATAGGATGATTTCTGTCATAAGATATCTCAGAAAAGGTGTCCTTGTTTGCTGATAAATTAAAGCTGATACTAAATTGCACTTCTGTAGCAGATGCGTTGGCCTTCCCTTTGATGCAAGTCTTCCTCATTGCACCAGATTTCCCCCTGAGTTGAAATCTCCTTGTTGTGGTGGCTGCGGGGAGAAGAGGTACCAAAAATCTATTTAAACTTACCTGGTTGACAGACATTGCTTGCTCTTGCCTGGACCTTTGAGGATGGTTTAGCTCAAAGTGTGCTTGTGCTGATGTAAATTGGATTCGTGGCAACAAGAAATCTGGGGGAAATAATCAAGCTGAAGGGCTCGGCTCCTTTGCCATTATGCCAAGGTGTCTCACATAACTTGTGTAAAGGCTTTAAAAGCAGCTCGTGTTTCCTCTTGGATTGTTTCCTTGGCAGTGCTAGAAGATTATTTTTTTTAAATGTTTTTGAAGGATCTACAAGCAGAAGAATGCTGACAACAAGTGCTCTGATTTTCCTGTCGTTTTCTTTATGTCTGAGAGGAACAGAGCTTTGGTATTTTCTTTCCAGTTTCCCAGAGTAGAGCCTTGGGAAGACTATGCCATCCTGGGTTTGGAGAGCAGTGCAGCATGTGGCATCATCCCCAGTGCTGAACATATCAGAGGGGCATTCTGGTTCCTTGCAGCTAGTGGGGATTGACAAGAGCACCACATTTCCTCTGCACAATAAAATTATTCCTCTGTTTCAGCGGGGACTTCTCTGCACTTGATATGCAGAGTCTGCTGGCTCCCACAGGCATGTCCTTTGCATGGCTTGCTGTTTCTGTTTCAGAGAGAAAAGTATTCAGGACAGTTTTTCAAGGATTGAAAGGAGTGTTCCTATCACAGCCATCAAAACTCCTCTCCTAAGCACTTTGATGGGAAATCAAGCCATTTAGATGAACAGAAGACATTTTTATGTATCTGATCACCATTGTGTCTCAGCTGAGAGAAAGGGCATCAAACATCTCTGACAGGTTTTTGTTTTAAATTCACATTTTTTCTGTACCATGTTCACACTCTGGAATAGCAGGATGATGAGCTGAAATGCGATGTGTGAGTACGTGTACATGTGTGAAAGAGGGAGGAAGGCATCAGAAACTTCAAGTAGAAAGCCAACTTTTAAGCCTTCATCTTCACCCCATATGAATGTTAGGACAGATTACTAGAAAACTGTTTTTCTATTCTGTAGTAATTCTCTTTTTGTTTTGTTTTGACAGTTAATGGCTCTATTTGCCAATACAATGAAATCAGCTGGTGTTCATGTTGTCAAAAATTAAAGGGTTTCCTATTATTCCATCGATTTCATTCTATTAGATTCAGAAATCTTGTGGTTGGCTACCAATGACATGAGCTCAGTATGCTGAGCAATGATTCATGCTAGTGGATGCAGAATCTGCTATGGAAGTTTGTCACTGAAGAGACAAACATGGATTACTCTTTATTTAAATTTTCCGGGCCCAGATCAAGGTCTTCTCCCAGAGGAGTCCTAAGTGTTACTGCAGCGTTGGGGCGCCATAATAGCATATGTATGTCATATTAACTGAATAATCCTAACTGCAAGATAGAAATGAATTCTGCTGAAGCAGAAGAAGAAAAGTGGGAATCCTGGACCAGGGTCCTGCCAGATCAGCATACACCTTGGCAGGCATTTATGTTTGCTCAGAATTTTGATTCCTGCTCTGCACCCCTAGGAACTGCCTAGTTGGCATTGTTTTAAAAGCAGCAGGAAAAAGTAATACATACTAAAAGTCATGAAGAGGTGTGAGAAGCCAGCTTGTCCCAGAAGATTGATTTTGAACACTGAGTCCAAGAAGTCATGTTTGGACTTGCCTGGGGTTTTTGGACTTGCCTGTCTAGGCAAGGATAGGCCTCTGCCATAAGCACTTTTTAAAGTGACATGTTAATTGTTTCAGAGGCAGATTGTGAGGGTCACAATTAGGTACACACTCTTCTGCCACCACTTGTCATGTACTACGTAACAGCCAATGACTACAGAAGGTCCATACAACCCACTTCCCTTTCTGACTTCTCCCAAAACCCTTCCCCAAAACTGAATCAGAGCTCCACACTTTTGGTTTGTGTCTCATTTTCCGTTACTCTTACACTTATTCTACCCAGAGTACTCCACTGAGCCTTTCTACCAGACATATGCAAGTGGGAGAAAGATGCAAGAAGAAAATTTGTGTATAACGTCTTCCATGGACTAAGCAGGAACTAACAGACATTAAGAATCCCAAACTTAACAAATGTTGGGAATGGGTATTGCGTATTTCTCATGCTGGCATTCACCTTTGCCCAATGTTAGGATCAGTTAATCTGTGGGGATCACTAACAAGAGTTATGTAAGTGTTGACATTTCAGTGTGTTTGTATTTGATACCAGAAAGCTGTATTGACATCCTGAGGGACCTCCATAGGATGAGGAGTGGACTGAGAGGTCCCTCATCAAGTTCAACAAAGGGAAACACAAAGTTCTGTGCTGGGGAGGAACAAGCCCCTATAACAGCAAAGGCTGGAGGCTGATCGTCTGGAAAGCAGTTCTGCAGAGAAAGCCCTAAAGGCTTTCAACTCACTACACTGGTAGGCATGAGTTGATCATGAAATATGTCTATATCTTCAGAGATCTTCAAGACTGGGTGTGACTGTGAAGCACCTTGCACCAGCTGACTGTGCTCTGACCTGGGAATTGGCTAGAAGGATGATCTCCAGAGAGGACTTCCACCCTCTGCTGTTGTGTGTGTGATTATTGCAAGTACATAGCAATGATGGTGCAGCAACAATTGTTCTCCCACAGATGAGTTTATGATGACATTCATAAAACACAGCATGGGAGAAAAGTATGCTTGCATGCCAGGTCAAGATTTAGTTCAGGAGTTTGCTGGAAGCACCAGCACAGGGCAAAAAAGTGTGACAAGGGTATTGCTGCTGCCAGTCATGCCTGGGGTGGGTTTCTGCCTGCCTGGATACCACTTGCACAAGGCACTTGTAACAGGGTGATGAGCATCACATTTTAGTAGGACTGAAAGTAAGCGGGACTGACTTACATGAGGTGGAGCAGAGGTCTGGAAATAGTACTTTTGGAGAAGGATTGCAGGACTACAAAGAACTAGCTGCCTCAGCATATTTTGCAGAGTTTCCCCTGTGGCAAGAAAGGCTAATGCTAATCTAAACTAAAACATCTCCTTTTACACCTGTCCAAGTCCCATTTAGTGCCCCTGCAGATGGCACTAAACCAATTAGAACTATGAAGATAAATCAAATGTTTTCTCTGTGCCCTTCCTTTGCTCAAACATTTTTGGATGACAAACTAAGAGAAGGTGAGGTTTCCTCAGGACACTGGATGAACAGGCTTATCTTGAGAAATGGCATACAATTTTTTTAGAGATCTTGACAAAATTGAGCTACTAGGAGGAAAGGGACACAACACAGTCAAGTACAGGAGCAATTCCTTTACTGTGAGTGCCATCAGGCTCAGGAAATTTAACACAACAATAAAGAAAACAATCTGCAAACAGTTTGCTTAGAGCCTGTGAATTCCTGCCTAGGGAGAAAATCCAGGGCTTTGAAGAGTTACTTAATTCTGTTAAATAACAGGAACTGAAGGCTGGAAACTGAAGGCAGATGAAATCAAACAGAAAACAAGGCCGAAAGGGAAAAGCAGCCTCAGGAGAAGTTCTCACCATTAACTTCTTGAAGTCATGGGTCTCCTCTGGGCAAGTGAGGGAAGCATGAATGGAAGAGAAAGGTATTTAGCTAACAACTAGATGCAAATGCTGAGTCTAGAAGCGTCTCAGGTAGGCTTGCCCCTCATCCATGACATCACTTCCTCACTGTCTCTCCCTGCAGAGACCAACCTGGTCTTCCACTGAAAAAGGTCACCAGACATCCACCTGGATGGCCCGAAGTGTGGAGAAGAAGCCTGAGAGAACCTGGGGACATCAGTTCTTACTGCGGGAAGGCTCATGACCATCAGTGAAACAGGACACTGAGTTGTAGCTAGCAGGCCCCCATGCATGGGGCAATGCCCTGCTGCAGCTCAGCTCTCATCACGTCTGAGCAGAGCTAAGGACCTGCTTGGTACTCTACCTCCAGGTCTGATCCGATCTCTGTCCCTTGGGTCCAGCGTGGGTCTGCCCCATGTGTGACCCCATGGTACCGCTGTGCCACTGTGAAAAGCACGGCAGGGCACAGTCCTCCTTGCCCTGCTCCCTGGCATTTGTTCAGAAACAAACCCAAAGTCATCACAGCCTTGCCTGCAGAGTCAGAACCTCTGTTGTTAACAAAATTGCATTGATACTGACTGTAAATAGCTAACTTACTGGCTGAACTGGGTGAGTTGGATATTTTGGTAGGTCTTGCAGGAACCTTGGGCAGTATGGGTGCTTTGACTGTACAACTCTTCATTAATTAGGAATGTTTCTGTACTGTGTTTTTACACATGGATCTACTCTCACATGCATCTGGCAATTAGCTTACTCCCAAGAATGTGAAGTAATTTTTGGCCTCTAAACTGGAGGCATGAGTGTCTGGTTTTTAACTCATTGCTGCTGCTGGGATGCCTGAAAGGAAAAGAAACAGTTCCCCCTTTTCTGTAACAATAGCTGCAGAGATAAGGTTCTGGGACCTATGGCAGTGAGTGGCTTACTTATTACTATTGGAAAGGGTTTTTTCACTGTAATGAATTTCAGAACTTATTAAACCACTTCAATGCAAGCCTTTTTCTATTTTAACGTAGGCAGGACAGGATTCTGGACTAACCACAAAAAGATTAGGATGTTATCTTGCTCATGATGTAGCAATTCTATCCGGTTTTGTGTGTTTTTCATACATTTTCTCAGTAAAAGTTTTTTGTATTTCTGCAGTCTTTGTTTCTGTTAACTTTGACTGAAGGACCAATATTTTAGTGTCACCTAAAAATGCTTTATTATAGGGTTCTGTTGTGTTGAAATCCAAAAATGTTTTATTAGAAGAAGGTAAATGCTTGACATGAAGTTGGATCAACATTTATTAGTGTAAATTCCATCATCTGACTCTTCCAACTCAGGTAGTTTTTCTGTTCCAGGGAAGGATAAGGCACAGGAATTTATTGGCAAGAGAAAGAATAACACAAATCCTTGCATGTTTGAGATCCTACATGTTCATGTATTCAAGCAGACAGCTCAATAAATTTCCCGTGTGTGAATAGATTAGAGCAAAACATGAAATACTTGTGAGCAGATGGTTTGGTTCCCCCCATAGTCTTTAAAACAATGCTGCAAAGAGATCCTGAACATAAGATGGTTTCAGTGGAGCTGCTTTGTAGAGTGAAATAAGGAGATTATTATTTTCGTTATTCACATTAGCACAAGGTAAAAACAGTGATTTGATTCTGAAGCATGAGCTTCTGGAGTAACAAATGTTCGTGTTCCTGATGTTCACTGTCATACATCATGTGCTCTAGGTGACTGAGTATGTCATTATCTCTGTTCATCTGTTTCCCCAAATGTAACTCAGTTGTCACCAAGTACCTGCCAGTAACATAAAGCAGAAATCATGCAAAAAGGAAAATTGCCCATCTTTTCAGCACAAGACCAGAGATCAGAGGTCCTACCTGCCTGTGAATGTTTCCCTTACCTTTGTGAGTAACCTTCACTCTGGGAGAGATGTTGCAGAGGTGAATCTAGGACATGGATGAGAACAGAGATCTCCAAATATTCAGTCCTACCAATAGAAACCTGGGGGAAGAGATAGAAAGGAGGGGAGACGCATGTTTTCTGCAAACCATCTTCTAACTCTGTTTCTCCTGTTTCATCATTCTCCACAGTACCCAAAAGGAATGAAGTCATGCCATCCAGACAGGGTGGTGTTTGGTACCCTCTTGAAACTTAGATGCATGATGAGGTCTCAAGCTGTGGCAAGTCATGGCCCTGTAGCATTTTTTTATGGTCTGCATCCTTTGCTTCCTTTATTTCCCTACACATTCTTATACTGACCTCTGGTCACATCATATCTTAGAAAAGCATGTTGCAGCCCATCAATTGTATCCCTGAGATATTCAACCATGCTTGAGTGACAGCTGGAAGTGTCTGCTACATCTGATAAGGTTACATGGGACTTCACTCTCAGTTGGGACAAAGCTCTAATGGTGATGCCAAATACTTACCATTACAATCTAACGTTTTGGGGGTTAATTTTCCAAAGCTTCATCCTGTCTGGGGATCATGCCTACATCCACAGCCTTTGCACTGGGGCTTTCTCTTAGGCTGAGAGAAGCACTGGGGCTGCCTGCTCTAAGTCCTTCCAGCAGCAGCAGAAAAACCTTTCAGGTTTTCTTTGCTAATGTTGTGATCTGAACTATTTGAAAGAAATTTGCATCAGGTTTTCCTGCCTCTTCTTGTTTCCAAGCTCAGACTGGAAAGTGACGAACAAGTGTTTTACCTCTCTGCAGAAGACTGGAAAGGGAGTAATGCAGCTGAGCAAGCCCCTGAATATGTCAGGAGATACAAATGCTGGTGCTCTTCTGGAAGGCAATTGCAGTAGAGTTTTGTAGATGAAGGTCTGGTGATCCAAATCATCTCTGAGACAGCCAGGAACTTAACAAGGATTGGAGGTCAGACCAAGCAAAGCTGGTTTGAGGAGCTGGTGGGCAGCCTTGTGATCACAGCCTTGGGTTCTCAGGGAAGTAATTGCTTCCCTGATGGCAGGAGACCTTTCACCATGCAAGGCACCAGAACACCTGCAGCATGGATGCAAGAGGTGAGAAAAGAGCAGAGAACTTGCCTATCGGTTTTGGCTGGCCAGTGTCTGGGGGGTCTTCCTAGTCCTTTTGTGTGGAGCAAACCATTGACAGCTGGACCCCCCCCCACCCAGGAGTGTTTCCACCCCTTCAGTGGAGCTATGGGAATGGTGCAGCTCAGCCTTCGGGGCAATGCACAAGCATTTCCATTGTGGCTGAGAAATGACCTCCAAAAGAGGAGCAGTGAGACATGCAAGTGGGAGAGTTGGTTTCTCAAAGGCACCTGGTCTTCCCGAGCAGGCTGGATGGTGGATCACTTCCCTTCTGGTCATCGTGGACTCTCTAGGGTGGAAAGTGATGCAGCTGGAGGGTTTATATTGCTAGCATCTGTGTAAATTTTATGAATTCATGTCATGACTCCTACACATTATCTGAATTCAGTGTGGGAATGTGAGCTAAACCTCAAGTAATCACCTGGGGCTCAACACTAGCATTGTTACGAAAAATAAATACGCAGTTCAAAAGCTGATCTCTGTAATAAATTGCTTCCTATTTTTCAAGCATTTGAAGCCACAAATAAATGGTCTCAGTATGCCTACCAAGCTGAAAAATAAGCCAGGATCGTGTCTTAATTGTACTAAATCATTAAGTACCCATCACTCCTCTTTCGTTGTAGTTGTTTTGTCAACATTCTGTCAAGCTTTTACCTTGGTAGTGATCCAAGTGTCACAGTTGTGTATCCACAACTTAGAGGAAGAGATCACAGCCATAAAAATGTAAGTTGAAAACTGTTAAGTCTCTTAGTCATTTGGGCTTCACATACTTGAAGCTCTTCTGCTCTGCTCGTTTTGTAAATCACTGAACATGAAAGCACACCATGATGGATGGAAAATGTGCTGTGATTTATGTTCTTCATGCTCATTCTCGTGGAGGTGACATGGGGCTCCTCTGGTAGCACAGCAGATGGGAAGCTACAGAGCCAGACCTGGGGGAGTCCAGGGGCAAGTGGCAGCATCCTGTGCATGCTGTGGTACCACACCAAGCACAGTTGCTACCCAGCCCTATGCAAAGCAGGTAGGTCTGTGCAGGCTTGTACAATTACAGCTCATGGCTCGGGGAAGACTGAAGCCTTGTCCCATCCTTTTTGAGGAGCAGGGCTCACCCAATCTGCCAGTGTCCCAGGGATAAGGCCTCTGGAGCTGGGCACTGTAAGGAAGGACTGAGCTTGCGGATTGAGTGGCTCCTCACAGTCACGGCTTGTATTTGAATCAAGGATGTCTTTCTGCTCCTTGGTCACACACACATGTCAAACAGTTACCCTGGAGGCAGTGGAAAAGGCAATAACAAGAACAGTGAGCATAAATGCATCCTCAGGAGGTTTTTGGAAGAGGGTGCAGGTGCTCACCCTGCAGTCCACAGCAGTTTCTTGGGGTTCCTGGGAATTTAGTGCTGTGATTTTTACCACCTCGGGGTTCTCACATTTTTCCCATATGTGCATCAAATAGCAGAGTGAATAACTGTGAAAAATAAAAATAGTCAATGCAGAATATCAAGCTTCAGCAAAGTGTGTTCCTAGTCCACATCCATGAGAAGCTCCATGGATACAAGCTAGTGTTGCCTGCTCTGGTGTGCTGATCTAGAAAAATGAAAATAAAAAAAGCTATGTAATTTATTAATTTTTTTTTTTATTCACTTTTGAGAACTTCTAACACAGGAAATTTCTGATGTTCATTGTACAGTTATGCCAGTTTGCAGAACAATCATATCTGTGTGTCCAGAGGGACTGTGATTCACGCAGATACATTTAGGAACCTTCCCAGAAAATCTGTGAAGTTGATGTTGTAAACATTTAGGATTATGAACAGTTTTATGGACTTTTATGGGACCGGACTTGACAGAAAGGCACATCAGGTAAAAAGCCTTTGCAGAACTGGCAACATTCTCCCCACTCTACAGAAAATTACATTTCTAGAGAGGATCAAAAACCTCACCTATTTTTGCAAGAAAATAAGGAAAAAATATTTAAAGGACCTGAAAATAGTTTTGCTTAAGGCAACCAAGGCAAAGAGATTTTAGATTGTTTTGGGAAAGTTTTACAAGAAATACTGTTCTGGTATTCTTTCTGAAACCATTATCAAAATCATGAAAAGCCTTTTTCTTTCAGAAAACCAGAAACAGACCTGTAGTAGCTTGCTGAGGTTACTACCCTTTCAGCACTGGTTCTCTTGGAGCTCTTGGACTAAATCCAGCATCAGCCAGGGGTTTCATCCCAACCTACAATTTAAAGTGAAAGCTCAGCACTGAGATGTGTGGGAGCAGAAACAAAGCTGAGGGACCAAGGCCCAGCTTCTGGAAATGTGCAGTCATGATTAGCTGTTCATGGAGCCATTGTTCAGCTGTCAGATAAATTCCCGGGCTAGCTAAACACTATCTGTCAGTGCTGCTTCTTGAGTTAAATTTCCCTTCGGTTGTAATTATAGTCCTGTTACTGGAGTGACTGAAGTTGTTAATTTGGCCTCTTCTATGTGTTTATCTTGCTTCTCCCTCACGTTTGCACTTAGGTTTTTCTAACATCTCTTTTTTTTCTGCTTCCCTCTGGCAGGAAACTCTTACTCAGGAAACATCAGGCCCGTTGTTATGAGAAGAATTTGCCTATCACCCATGAGTGTTGTAAGAAGTATTTTGGAATTTATGCAGCCATTTATTTGGGAAATGTTTAGGCATTCAGATGACCAATTTTATGACTGGATATATGGTGCCGTGCAAGTATTTTAGGTACAAGATGTGTAACAGATAAAGTTTAATTTCTGTTATTCTTAACTGTAAATACCATTAGCCAGAGCCTCAGCTGGTGACAGATGATGGCACCCCACTCTGGCTCAGGTGGTCCTGAGAGAAGCATGAGAGAAGAGGCTAAAATCCTCACCAGAGGGTGACTGCAGCACACAGGCTGCAGTTGGTTGTCCCCACAGCTGCAGCCCAGTCCTGAGTGCAGTGTGGCTATGGTCTGTTGCAGGCAGTTAGGCAACAGCTGTGGGGCTGAAGAACAGGCAGGAAGCCCCTGCCCCTGTGTGACGCTGGGAAGGGTCCTTCACCGGCAGGTGCAGTGCTAGGAGAAGCTCCAGTGTGCAGACACACCATTAACACTTGCTCTTTTGATAGCCAGAAAGAACAGTGAGGTGGGAATGTGAGCATCCCAGAGTCACAGGTGAGGAACAAAGGTATTATAAAGGACTTTGTACTAGTCAGGACAGCAATGGTGTTAAAACCAGCATCTAGCCCCTCAGCCTCAAGCCTTCTCTTTACACTGATCTCCCTGCCTTCTTGTGAGATGTAGCCCATTTCAGGCTGGACATGCGCATTATTCCTCCAAGACAAAAATCCTAGCTTATTTCCTCTCTTGCTTCTTCCTCTATAAGGGAGAACTGGAGCGGCAAGCACGCAAATGCAGGATGCAGAGTTTGCTCTTTGCATCTCCTGGGTGATACAGTCAGTGGCACTGGTCACCTGTCAAAGCTTGGTGGGTTAAACTTCAAATTCACTGACATGGCATTCTTCCCTGCTACTATGCTGTAAACCAAACAGTGGATGCTCGTTATTTCAAGTGAATCAGTCTCATGTGGGCTGTATCAGGGATTGAAAGAGAAGGACTGTGCTCCTGCAGCTGCCAACACACCAGCAGGATGACAACATGGCTCTGCATACCTTCTCATCAAAGGGCACTGTCCCTCCAGAGTACCAGCCAGCTTGTTCAAACATACTTCATTTTTATTGTGTACTACCAGAGACATAATCACTTGCTAATCGAAACATGCCTTATTGCTGCTTATTTCTGCCTCTGTTTCCCCCCTAACGTGCAGCACACCATGGAAACATGGTGAGTCAGGAGGGGACAAGTCTCAGAAAAAGATGCTTAGAGATAGGAGATTTCGTACCTGCTAGCCACTTACACCTAGCTTTTCCCTTATGGACTGCGATGTATGCATATGGAGCTCAAAATAGCCAGGGCAGTTGGGAATAAAAGCATTATCTGTTTTTATTTTAATCTATTTTCTTTATTTATTTTTTTTTTTGCAATATACACAATTCCTGAACCTTTGTTGTCTGAAAAAAGTACTGAGTTTTACATCTATCTTAACTAACCTTTAACCTGCATCTCTGCCTTTATTCAAGAGAAAACAGTTTATTCATTTTAAAAGCAAAAGTAGATAACTTGTGTGGGACCAGCCAGGAGGCCTGCTGGGGATTTCCAATCTGTAGCATTAGTTTTGCTATTAGCAGTGCACTGCATAGTCAAACCAGCCTCTTTAGACCCTATAACCCAAACTACCAGGTATGTTAATTCAATTTATTGACGCCAAGAGCTTCCCTAGTTTATCTACTTGAATCTTTTTGCATATTTTTTTAAAGGTCTCTATAACCATTTGTTCAGATCATCTGTCAGTGGAGCAGCAAAGGGTTTGACACTCAGATGCCAGACCTCTCTAATAGATTAGATGGTCATCTCACATTACTCCTGATGGAGAGAGTAACAGCAATGAAGGCAAAGTTAATAACCACAGAGAAGAAGCTGTTGTTTTCCATATGATGTCTTCTCATGGTCTTTAGTTTCATTTGTTCAGCAGAGTTTGAACAGACACTATACATTTTCATACTTCTGAGAAAAACGTTTGTTCTGATGGTATCCAGCGTCTCAGAAATTTGCAGTAGTTGATGACCTTCTTCCTGAAAAGGTATTACAAAAGGAGGGTCCTCTTAAGAAGTCAACATTTGAGAAAGAGTCCTCCAAATCTGTTTCTGTTAATAAATATTTCCTGAGTAGAAATCAGCTTAGGTTTCACTCCTGAAAAAACTCCAAAAGCATGTGCTTTATAAAGTTTTTTGCAGTCCTGGTTAACCATATTTATTGAATCAAAGCCTAAAATGACAAAGGCCTGACCAATTTGCAAGAAATGATTAAGTTGCTGGGAATTACTTTGAAATGTTATAGTGCCTTCAGACAGGGGCAGCACGGCTTGAAGTGAGCAGTTTTGTATGAAAAACATAAAAGTTGTTTATTTTTAACTGACGTCCTACTTTTTCTATAACTGGTTGTGAGAAAAAACCTGTCTGGAAAGACATGACAGAGATGCCATTTGGAACAAGGTACATTAGCCTCTTCCGGACTGTGACTCAGACATTAGGTCTGTAGAAAAAAATCTACTGGTTTGTGTTCTCTCTTTTTTTTTTTTTCCCTTTTTTTTTTTTCCTTTGGTGATGAAAAATAAACCACTGAAAATGGACATACTGTAGAAACAGAAACATTTCCTCTACTGGTAAAAAGAGAAACAAATGAGTTAAGAAGAAATCAAGGACTCCCTGACCTCATATTTTCCATAGTACACTACTGCAGGAATTAAAATGAATGCTAGCAGATGGGCAGTGGAAAAGTTTGCTGCTGCTAACACTGAGGTGATACTGCTCTATGTAAATGTAAAAGTAATGACTGTTTCCATTTTGCTCTGCCTGCACTTTCCAGACTCATCCTCCAGGCATCTGCACGTGCTTGGTCACTCAGATGAAAAAAACTAGGAAATATACTTTCTTTGCTCTTCTGTCTCTCCATTTGGTATGCGTCCATTACAGCAGAAAGATACACTCTCCTATGGCTAAGATCAACTCTTACTATTTGAACAACGAATAAAAATGTCCTGCTAGGCTAGTGTTCACAAGTCTCTGTTCAACAAAATACTTGTATGCCTGTTTAAATTCATCGGTGAAGCACTGAAGCATAAGTTTAGTGATATCCACATGCTCAGTTCCATCATATTTAGCTGTCTTTAAACCCACAATGAGAATCATATGCACAATGAAGGATGTCCCGAAGAGTATTGGCTTGCCTAAGGACTCAGAAACCTGGTTCGTCTTCTTCCATCAGCAGTAATAATTCAGAGTCATGACTGTTAGCATGGAAGGGCTGATGGTCAATCTCACACAGCATAGAGAGTGTGCACAGTGGGGTGGGTGAGCACTTTGCTTCTGAGATCTGTATTTGGTGGCTGGATGACTGTGAGGAAACCTTACTTGTGACTGAAGAAGAAATGGAGGCAATGGCATTGCCGGGATGCTCTTGGTATCTTTTCCAAGAACACTACTTGAGAGGGTCTGCTGTTAACTACAAAACCTCTCCAGACCAAAGCCAGGCTGAGAAGTATTTCAAAGTACTACAAAACATTATATCAAGCAGGATTGATTTTGTGTTTGGAGTGTCCTAGTTTCGACTGGGATAAAGTTATTTTATTTTTTTCCTAGTAGCTGATATAGTGCTGTGTTTGGGATTTAGGATGAGAATAAGGTTGTTAACACACTGATGTTTTAGTTGTTGCTAAGCAGTGTTTTCACAGAGTAAAGGACTTTTCAGTTGCTGATACTGCCCTGCCAGTGGAGGCTGGGAGTGCACAAGAAGCTGGGAGGGAATACAGCAAGGATAACTGACCCAAATTTCCGAAGTGATATTCCATACCATATGACATTATGTCCAGTACATAAACCAAGGGGATCTGGCCCCATGCCATGGCTCGAAGACTGGGCTGTGCATTGGTCAGCGGGTAGTGAGCAATTATATTATGCATCACTTGTTTTGTGTATTCTATTATTACTATTAAAATTCTCCCTTCTTTTTCTGTCCTGTTAAACTGTCTTAATCTCAGACCATGAGTTTTACTTTTTTTTTTTCTTTTTCTGATTATCTCCCCTATCCCGCTGAAATGGGTAGTAAGCGAGCAACTGCACGGTGGCCAGATGGGGTTAAAACATGATGGGAGGCAGCTAGGAAACACCCCTCCCTCAGGTAGAGTAGGAACTCCCAAAGACTCCATCTAGCCCACCACCAGCGATGCCAGAGCACTGTCTTCTCCTGTGGCAGCACTGATGAACACCGCTATGGAGGCAGTGGAACTTTGCCATTTTTCAGTAACTGAGGATATGGCCTGAGGGGAGCTGGAAAAATGCACACGACATGCAAGGCAGAAAGGAGGAGCACTTTTGGTACAAAAGGAACCTCAACTTTACCAGGTTTTCAGTTAAAAAAAAAAGAAGGGTGGAAAATTGAGAGATGAGGGGAAATTGCCCACTGATTACAAATACAAATGGAGAGTCCAAAGAAAATAGACTTTACAAAAGGGTTATGAAGAGGTCACCATAAAGTTTCTCTTCACCTTTTGACCCATTGTGTGAGTCACTCTAAGATAAGACTGAGCAGAGAACTGTCATATGGGAAACTAAGCAAAGGCAGCTCTTCTCCTAAATAAATGTGTTCTACCCAGGGGGAATTACGAAAAATGTAAAGCTGATCTCTCTTTCCCTCATATCCTTCAGCTTTGTGTTTCTGGGCATTGCTTTAGGCATTGAAATGGTGGAAAAAAAGATCTAGCCTTGAGCTCAGGAGCTGGTCAATTAAAAAAATTAAAGAAGTTCAGTAGCACATTACCTCCCTTCTACTCTTTGTCATGTGCAGGAAAAATTGTCAATACAACCATCTCTTCTCCACTTGTGCTCCATCAAACAGCAAGCACCTTCTATGGAAAGAAGCCCATGGACTTCAGGGGAGTTTCTAATGGGTCAGCTGAAATCATTGAGTCACCTCCTGATGTCTGCGGTGGGATCCATCCCATGTTCTGATGCTGGGTAATTGTGCTGCTTGTCAGTAGGCAGGCCTCTCAGCTAATGATAGCCTACACTCATATTTGGGTCAAGCACAGAGTAGTGGAAGACAGAACAGAGCAGAGCAGAGATATAACTGACTGTTTTCCAGGTGAGTTTTGCAGACAACTCTTCTGCTAGCAAAACTGAGCTAGTTTCCAGTTACTGGGGGGTGTGTGTGTATCTGTGTAACACCACTGTGACCCACCATAAAGTTGTAGCTGTGATTGCTGTTGCATAGTCCTGATGAAGTCACAGCCCACTGTGCATAAAGGCATGTTAAAATGTCTTGAACTGGTGCTGACATGTATTTGGCTAGGGTTTTACTGATTCATTGGACCTTGACACATAAGATTGGATTGCCCTCTTTTGGTACTGAAGAGCCTCCTGCCAAATGATCACATTCATGTCTTTCTCTGAAAAAAAAAAATTAAAAAATTTGTTTGTCTGCTAATTGAAGTCCCAGCCCTCCAGCGACTGTCACCGAGCTTGTCCCAGCAGGGGCAGGGAGGGAATGTGCACAGCCGAGTGACATGAAGCCAAGCCATGAGGAAATGGCGAGGTTTGCTACACAGAAGTATTTTTGGAACGGCATTTCTTTGTGAAGGATCAGTGATAATGAACCCATAGAAAAGAACCAGATAGTAAATGCAAGCAGATTGTGTTTCCAGATGCTTTCAGTAATTTATCTAACACAGTGCCTCAGCAGTGCCTGATAGCTGAGGAATGGGTGATATACAAGGATCAGAAATTATCTGGTTTTATTTTTAGTGATGCCCTTTTTTTATACAAAGAGTTTGGTTTTATCTGCTCTGACACTATAATTTGGTAAATTTCAGTTCAATGAGTTTTCTTTGGATTGGAGGAGGAACTTCTACATTTTCACACATTAAAATTGACATTCATCACTTTGGAAAGAGAGCCTGTAAGTGTAAAAGCCTACCAATGCAAATCTCAACAACTTTCCTTTCCCATCACCTTTCCTCCTGCAGCTGATGTGATGGTGACTGCCACCACACCTTTGATTCTGCCTGTGCATTTATCTCATCTCTTCTCTGCTGCATTATTTATTTAGACAGTATCCTCTCTGGGAACAATGACTAGAACAGGAAAACTTTCCTGCTTGGCAGTACTTTGGTAAATAAAAAATAATAACAATAATGACAATAAAACAAGTGATAATAACCATGGCAGCAAGAACGAATTAACCAGGTTATTCATTTCACTCTTTAGTGAATATAGTTTGGAAAAATGAATTTTCTGAGTCTCTCATGAGCAGCCAGTCCACTTAAGGAAACATGTAGAGGATTAAGGTACTCACTGGGTCATGGTAGTTTTCCAGGCCTGTGCTCTTAGAGCATGGCAGATGAAGTAAGACATCTTTATATAGTTCTAGGAGGAAAATGTCTAGGGCAGATGTCTTTACCTTGCAATTCCCGCAGATATGCATCAGACAAATGCCACTTTTCCACCCATGCAGACAGGTCTGTGATCTGCAATAACATCACTGCTTGCATGAGGCTGTAGCTTACTCATTTTGCACTGACAACTGATCACAGGCTCGGACCAGAAGGAAGTGTCATTATCTGCCCAGGATGCCTCTGTGCACCACAATGCTAGGATGCCCTCAGAAGTCCAGAGTGTATCATTTTTAATAGCACTAAACTGACAAGAGAGCTTGTGTTTTCTTTTCAAAATAATTTCACCAATCTAAAACCAAATGACAGGCAAGATTTCAAAAGTTTGACCATAAATCCCCTGAAAAGTTCTTTTTTGTTGTTTTGGCAGGAGAGAAACAAACTAGAGGATCCTTCCCAGATCTATAGGGCCAATTTCAACCTCACTGTGAGGCCATCTGCATTAGCAGATGTTTACCTTATTGCACTGAATTGCTGGAACGTCATGTTTGAGGCTGGTTCTTTGACTGATATGTGAAAGTTAAGAAGAATCCAACCAAAACAGCATAAACCCAGAGGAAATAGATCTTGTTTTGCTGTCAACAGCCTGACAGATAGCAGATGAGGCCTCATTTCCCCTACAGGCTATCAAAAGGTAACTTGATCAAGGCATATGAAAAAAATGAAGATGACACAGTCATGCTGCAGCTGGAAACAGGCCTCCAGCAGTGGCAACTGAGTGTGTTCGTGTTTGCTAAGGAAATTGCAGGAGTCTTACTTGTTGTATCAAGATGCAGCTTTCTGCTTTGAAAGGCTCTTGTGAACAAGTGTGAACGTGCTGGGTCTTTGCTGTCCTAGCTATTTATTGTGGTGGGAAACCAGGACCTTCTCAAGAGACAATGGTTCATGTACTATAGTGAAGATAACTCTGTTCTGGGAAAGCCAAAGGGGTTTAAATTTTTTTTTTTTTTTTGGTAGTAATAAAACACAAGTCTGTTTGAAACTTTTAATAAAAAAACACAAGAGAGACAAAGATATTTTCCCAAGCAATTGCTGTCCTTACCAGGACCCCAAGAACTGGGATCCTGTCTGCTCTGAGTTCCTGCCTTCTCTGGCTGAGGCACGAGAGTATGTGATAATTATCAGGCTATTCTGGGGTTACAGTTTTTCTCCAGAAAAAAAATTAATCCTGGAATAAAGACAAGGTTGGTCAATGTCGACATGCTTCTGCAAAGCCATTTGATTTTCAACAAAACAGCATTTTTGACCAAAAAAGGTTGTTTTGAAAAGCATTTCCTTGGGTCAGGTGCTTTTGTATTGTGTCCAAATGTCCACAGTGCCAAGTGCTTTTCTAGTGTTCAAGTATTCTGCATTTTTCAGTCAAAAATCTGAAAAAAAGCATTTTAAACTTGTGAAATATAAAGCAGATCCTGCTTCTGTAGCCAGATAAACCTGCAGTGGAGAGCTCGTTTGAAGATTTTGATAGCAGCTTTTATTTTGTATCCAGATTTGATGGTGAAAATATTTTGCAACGATATAGCATTTGCAAAAGTATTTTTGACAGGATAGCTCCCGAAGCACTGAGAGAAAGACAAATGATATGTAGACAGGAGCTGTGACTTTGTTCTGCTTTGTGAAAGTATTTTGGCTTTTTCCCAGTCTGGAACAAAAACAGCTTTAGGCTCCCTCGTAAGTCTGTCTCATAGCAGTATCATTTCCTGACGAGTCAGAAAACAGCACAGACCAGGTGCCCTCGTTTCTTTGGCAGTTTGGTGGATCCTTGAGAAAACTATGGAATGGACTACGAAAAGAAATAGCATAGCCCATGCAAATCCCCTAAAAGCCCTCATCTTTCATGTTATGTTCAATTAATTTTATCCCAGCTGGGACACTTCTTTCCAGTGTGCCATTGGCAGTTTTACTGATGAAACTCTGAGCTTCAGAGTTTTCCTGCTGCTTTCAACCCTTGAAACCTGTCTCAAGGGCACATAGGCAGAGGAACCCTCATCTTCTTGGAAAATATTTTGTGGTCAGTGGGATGCAATATATCTGCAATGTTTCTTCAGAGCCTCTCATAGGTATTGGAGGAACTCCCCAATGACTGGAACAAGAGCCTTGCAATTCTTTCAGGTAAGTGTTGAAAGCTGTTTTCAGGCTTAGGAGAGCAACAGCTGCCTTCAAGTGACGATCAGAACTTTTTGTTCTTCAATATACAGGATTAGGGGCATCTATTGAAAGAGAAAAAACCAAATAAGATACAGTTTTTAGGCTGACTTTCTTAATGTTGAAGAAACTTGACTATATTTATAGACTAGGAAGGTTTAGGATTGAGACTTGGACTCATCTGATCAAATACACTTCATCTCCAGCATGTTTTCCTCAACCCATTAGTGGATAGCGGAGAGGAATAATACAATGCACCTCTTTCTAAAATAGGTGTCTCCAGCAGGGCAGATCAGCAGGACAGTACCAATCTGACTATAAAGGCAGCTGACATATGGGGATTAGTTCCAGTACATATTCTGTAGCATGCCCCTCAATGGTGGAAACGCGGAAAGGGAGAAAGGCTGGCTGCCAATTGTATTCAGCTAGTGTTGCCTGGGAGCTAGAGAGGGGTGAGGCAGTCACTGGACTCCCCCTTGAGGCTGCTACCGTGAGCCTCCATGCTTCCCCCTGCTCCCACTGCCAGGGGTGCCAACCTACAGCAGAATGACAACATTGTAAACCAGCTGTGAACAGAGAAGAAAGTTCACCCACACTCTTGTCATCAATCCTCAACTCCATCCCCTCCTCTCCCTGCCTATAAAGCCAAGAGACCAACCACTTGGGGACTGGAGCCTCCATCAAGAGCGTGTGAAATAGTCTTCATCTGGATCAAATGAAAAGGCTTGGCAAGATGTGTGTACAGAGATAAGCGTTTCTCCTCTGTTTGCCAAGAACCTGTTTAGAGCAGTGAAGTGCTGTGATTGCCTGGCAAGTTGATCCTGTTGTAAGAGTTCATCAGGCAGTGATTTCAGCACCAGCAGAACATGCCTCACAGCATCATTACTGCACAGATACAGTTACAGCAGCTTCTGAGAGAGAATTTCTCTGATCAGCCCGTTTTGAAAGCCAGGAAGACAAGTGATAAAGGAATAAGCTCTAAGGTACACTCTCCATCCACTCAGGGACAAAAGCAAGGCAAAGGAGCTATGTGACAGTCCCCAGTGTGTTCCTGTGCCACTGCAGAGCATTTACGTGCAGGACAGGAGACAGACTTTGTCAAGGAGAGGAATGCTCCCTCCCCTGAGGTCATGGGGAAAGGGGACACCCACATCTCATTGAGGTGTCTATATTCATGTGAGGGATGAAGCTGTAGTCTCTACACTTTCTGCAATTTGAGGAATCTCCAATCTCTGTCATAGAAATAAACACAGGCATTTCTTAGCTCTATTGACTACACATAAGATCATTTTTTCAGTCTATTTTAGGACCAGTGGGTTTCAGGAAAATCACAGAAGCTACCTTACATTAACCTGCATCTGAACTGTAGACAGACCTGAGTTTCAGGATCTATGCTTTCACTGTTGGAGAGGAAAAAGGTTCTGCATGTTATCTGGTGTCTGCAGCACACATATTGCAATTCCAGGTAGCAGAAGCTTTCCTATGGAATTAAATTAGGCAATGGTGTAATTCTTCTCATGTGCCACACGTGCAGACTTTCATTTTGAGGATTTTATTGTGCTTTGCAAATGTCATTTGCTTAAGGCACACAGCTCAAGTAGGTAAAATTTATCGTTTTTCGTGGTATTTATTACTGAGATCTTTTGAGTGCAGCCCAGGTGTTCTCGGGTAGGAACCCTTCCTCCTCAGCAGGCAGCCCTCCCTGGCCCTCAGGGAGAGAATATTATCTTCAAAGTGATTCCCAGGAATTCATTTCCTCAGCTTGTGATTAGGCTTTCCAGCCTTTCTCAGTTCTGAGCTGTGGTCTTTCACATTTATGCAGCTGGGCATACATCTGAGTTCTGAGTGTGTGGATGTTCAAATTGACAATCATGACAAGAGTGCTTCCAGAATCATCATGAGACCCACTTCTTACTAGATGGGACTGTCTGTTCACAGAGAGAGCCTACACATAGTCAGGAATGGAAATGCACAGCAGCCATAGGAATCTTCATGGCCAGCATCACGCCCTTTGAGGGACAGTGCCCCAGCTCTCCCGGATTTGCCTTGTTGGTGTGTCATGTGCTGGGGAATGGTTTGTGGCTGCGTAGAGCCTTTCTCCTCCTACTGGAGCACTCAGGACAACAGGACAACATCAGCAACACCAGCAACTTTGCCGTCACAGTTCCCCTGACAGGGTGAAGTCTCAAGCCAAGGGACTGGTTAAAAATGAACCTATGTCATTAGGAACTACTCATAGGGTGTATATATACACAATCGGGTAGGTCTGCTGCAAGTAAAAAGCAAGCACGACTATTCTATTGCACGCACCACTCGTGAGGTAGCCTGTCTATGTGTAGAAGTGCAACAGGAGTTTTTACTTGCTTGTAGACTCCACATCAACTGGGACATTTTTCAGTCCTTTTAGACTGTGGTGAATGTGAAGTGCTAAAGGATAATTTTAGTACTTGGGAGTGAATGTTGTACCAGTATTTGACTTTGCAATTTTTAGGCTTCTTTTTTCAATCAACTGCTTTAAATCTAAAGTTTTTTACACAACTAGTCATAGCCATCCTTCAAAGTGAGTATTAAGCAACATTGGTATGAAATCCATACAACTCATGTTCCAAGAAGTACTAGTGCAGCAAGTCACAGTTGATAAATCTGTTAATAATATTGGCGGTAATGTGCATCCTATAACACTTTCAAAGATGAATATGAGGTATCAGACATTAGGCTATATGTATGGTCATCTTTTACTTACCTGGCTAAGTTTCCATGCAGTATCTGTAAAGATGCAGTTTTCTATTATTTGGCATCTGTTATGTTGAATAGAGATGGGATAACATCAGTGTTTTGAGCAGTGTCCTAGCAAGTGAACAGAAATTTGGGAACAGTTACAAGAAAATCTATATTGAATGGCTATATAAAAATTTGTCTTCCTGAATTTTAGTTTTATAACTGATTTCCAGGTCTTCTGTCTTTAATTAATGGCTTCATTTTGCTGCACTTCCCCATATGACATCATCTACTTCTGAACCAAAGTACTGAAACGTCTTTTGACCAAGATTACTATTTTGAGATAGATTTACAAAGCACATTGACAGAGGCTTGTTCTTAGCTTGGGTTTTGGCACCATAACATGCTCATGGAGAGGAGAAAAGCAAAAAAGTTTCCACACTAGTATTGACAAAAGTTCCTGAGGACTAGTAAAGAATCAGGGCTAGAGCATCTCATCTGAAGGAATAGCTTCAGGAAGAGCTCTGGGGCTTACTTGGCTCCACTATGGCTGGGGGGTGACTTGGGGTCCCTGCTACCCAAAAGAAGGTGTTCACAAGTCAACTATTCTGGCTATGTAGCTGTAAAGAAAGGTTCAGCCTAATGACAGCCTTGGGAAGAAAAAATAGATCAGGCAACTTGTCCAGGGTAGTCTTAGGGAATCTCCAAGTGATTCACAATATGGGAGGGAAGAGAGAGAGGGAGGGAGGGAGGGAGGTAGGGGGAAAGACAGAGACAGAGCAGCTGCAATGGGAAACTTGAGCTTGTACAATCAGTGTGGCTGAAGGGGTAAAGACAATGGTGTGACTACCAGTGTACATTGGTATAAACGATATATTCTGTTGCTCTGTCTTTTAGATAGCCATGTGGAAATAATCAGCTGCTACAAGCAGCTTTCAGCACAGCAAAAGCTGCTGTTCAATGCACAAATTAAAGTAAATCAGCTTTCCTTGTGTGAAATGCTCAAGGCTCAATCCTTATCAGGCTAGGCTTAAGATGAATGCTGAAAAGGAAGAGGTGATGGGAAATAGTTCTTTGATACCTTTTTTTCTCTGGTGTAGAGCCAGCCAGAGGCCAAAGTGACTACCAGCACTAGTTAGGGGAGCTGGTAGATCTTTGCCTACATATCTGCCATCTACCTCTGTGGTGGTACAGACCGCCCCCTTGCTTGGGCTGCTTTGTGAAATTGGTACCAGCCATTGTGATATTGATTAATTATAAAATGTAGGAGGCGAGGATAGCTTGGTGCCTTCTAACCCTGCCTAGTGGGGCAGCATGTTGGAACAAGTCAAATCCTGCACATCCTAGATACAGGTTCAGTGAGTTGGAACAGTCAGGCAGCCCCCAACCATACCTACAACTCCTGAATACCTTGGGAAGGTGCCAACAAAGAGGCCATAGCCCCCATGGAAGAAGGGCTAAGTTTCTCTGACAAGATTATCAGCTACAGTGGAAAAGTACTAGCCAAAGTACTGACCAAAGTCAATCATCTTGCGACCTTGTAAATATTGATCCTAAGCGAGGCCCATTGGAACTCTCCAGGATCTCAGCAGTCTGAGTCTCAATATCTCCCTCTGAGTTGGAATGGCTCTCAGGTCCAACTATGACTTTCTGCTGGTAAAACTGATAAAAGGGAAGACTCTGCTTGAAATAAGCTGATGAAGAGAGACATAAAGTGCAATCACTAGGATTTTACAAAATCCCTGGGTGCAGAAAGGAAACGTCTTAATCATGGGTTAACCTCTCTATCTGAATATAGCCTTGTGTGTGTTATTTGCTTTTTGATTACTTAGTGAGCTTTGTTAAATTTTATGTGAAACACTACTAACTGTAACCAATTATTGATTTTTGTCTGATCATGCATTGTTATTTTATAAGCTACTGCAACAATGTTGATATATTTTAAATGCTGATATTTCTTTAAACTACCACTACCTAAAGCTTATGTAAGATACAGAGTATCATGTTAAAGCACTATACTGAAGTCCCAGTGCCCAAATCCTTTTAGCCATAAACTGTTGATGAAGTCTGGGACTAAGGGTAGATCTAACCTTATTCTCTG
>WEIS01093791.1:0-18229 GCA_013389965.1 Todus mexicanus
CATTCAGACCTGGAAGGAGAGTATCTTCGTTTAGCAATCAATGTAAGGCGCTGGTGACACCAATATCAGGGTGTTGTGATTTCTGTGATCAAAACTACACTTGGAGCTGGTCTGTGTCCACTCTCCTGTCTCCAGGTACCAAACATAACCAGAGCCTCAGGCTCCTCTGCAAGCTCAAAGCCGCTGGCTTGCAAATCATGAACCGACCCAGTTAATCATTGCAAATCGTGAGCGGCAATGACGTTTTTTGGCTTGCAACTTGACTCTGGCTGGGTGGAATTTTGGAGGAGGCCTCCAAAATTCAGACCATCAGACCTGGACGCGCCCAGCGTCTTGCTTGTGCTGAGACCACTTGCTTTCCTCAATGCCAAACTTCGGGTACCATCCTGCGGGGGTGTAGTGAGGAATATTACAGCAATGCTGAAATTATTGTGCTTTGGGCCTCCTGCCTGCAGGAATTTTTGTTTAATGATTAAAAAAAATCATGAAGTGACATCAAAATTCCCTTTAGGTACTTAAGTGAGTCTTCCCCCAGTTAGCGGGCGGCTCCCCCAGTTAACAGGTCACCGTCATGTTTGCTGCTCCCTTGTTCGGGGCTGGCTGAAGACATTTGGTACCTGTTGGGGTAATTTACTGTCGCCGTGTTTGGTTTGGGTTCAGGCTGAGGTGACCCGTGAAAGGCTGTGGCTCTCTTGAGGCAGTGGAATAATAAAGCACAGCCCTTCCTAAAGCTTTTCTTCTGTTTTTCCCCTGCTTTTTTTTCCCCATCCAGTTATTTCTCCCTGTGGTAGAGCAGGCAACCAGCTCTCCTCCATGACATACCCTGTGTCTCTCCTTTTTTTCTTTCTCCCCCATTTTTCCTCCTTTTTTTTCCCATCTGCCAAAGAAGATGCTTCTTCCTTGGGTTTGTCTGACTTTTATTTGCATTTCCCATCCTCCCCAGGCCCTGCTTTGTCTTTGCAGTATCTAAGGGAGCTTTGCAGCCTTGCAGATTTGGGCTCGTCTCAGCCCTGCAGAAACACACCTGCGCTAAGCATGAGTTTGTGCTTAACTTTGGTGGTACAGGAGGTTGGCTTTGAGGTTCTGGAGAAGCAAGTGGGCAGGTTTTTGTGGCATAAATGCTCGTAAGTGCAAAAATGTTGGTATTTGTGGATGTGAGAGGACATCACTGTGGCCAATGTCCTCTTCCAGAGACAGAGACAAGCCTGTGGCATCCGTTTCTGAAAGGCAGCAGTGGTCACAGGTGGGGTAAAATGCTCAAGGGGGTTAAAAAAGAACATTCACTGTCCTGTTTGAGAATAAAAATGCTTTAAGGAAGAGGGGTTTTTAACCTTGGTCCTCTCCAGTTTATGACCCGGTGAGCAGCTTTGGCAAAAATTCAGGAAAGCCATACTCTCACGTGGAGGAGAGTGTCAGGAGAGTCTTCATTGAACCAAATGATGCGAGATTGTTTCACAGCATCTAGAAACCCTCCAGTGATTTTACCCAGCAGCTCATATAGATAACTGCGGGACAGGTCCATGGTCACCTGCTTGAGTTCTGCCCATAAAGCAAATAGGGATGTTTCTGCTCCTGGACGAAACACAGGAGGTTTTGTCCATTGATGCTCCAGGGAGGGGGATTTTATGGAGTGAAGGGCTCAAGCAGTGGCTTTAAACACTTCTGTATATTTATTGGAACTCCATTTCCGTATATATATTTCCAATATTTCCAGCAGCAGGAACCACATCTTCATTTGGCCTTCACAACCTCTTCTCTTGACAGGACAGGTTGGATGTTTGTGGAGGTTTTGCTGGGTTGGTTTATGGTTGGGTTTGTTTGTTTGGGGTTTTGTTGTGTTGGTTTGTTGGGCTTAGGGCGGGTTTGTTTATTGCGGTTTTGTTAGGTTGATTTGTTGGGTTTTCGTTGGGTTTGGGCTTCATTGGTTTTGTTTGTTTCAGTTTTGTTGGATTTGTTGTTTGGGTTTTGTCTGGTTTGGGTTTCGGCTCAGTTTGTTTCTTTGGTTTCGTTTTGCTTGGGGTTTTTTGAGAACTCAACTAGAACAATTCAACAAAGTCAGTAAAATTGCAACAGCGTCTGAAAATTCTGCATCCACCCTACCAAGCAGACGTGAAATAAGCCACTCCTCTGTTAGCAAGAGAAAATAAAGCTCTTCCTGCATAATTCTGCTGCTTTTGAGCAGAGCGAAATATGTATTTGTAAAGGGTCCGTGGTAACAAAGAGTGGAAGGAGCTTTGAGGTCATCGCGCAGCGCCGCAGCCCCTGCAACGGGAGCTCGCTGTAACATCTTTCAAAGTGTTCTCCTGGGGTCCATATGTGTCGACTGGTAAAGCTGTTAACGTTCCCAATTAGGCTTTAATTTATCTTAGTTTCCTCAGCCTTGCCATTAAAAGTCACACCGTACAGCCATTAAACCTTCACGTTATCGTCGCGGAGTTTTGTCAGGTGCTGGCCAGCAAATCCGACTGTAGATGTGCGGCAGAAACTGGACTTTAATTCCAGCTGGTTTTTTTCTTTAAAAAAGAAAAAGTTTAAATGGGTCAGGAGAATTTACCCTGGACCATCTGTTTGACGTATAACGCGAGGATATTTAAAAGTCTTTTAAGAAAAACAAATAAAGGCTTCCACATTCCCAAGGACAGAAACCATTTAATCCACTCGTACGGTCCTTTCAAGAATTTACCATTTTGGCAGGAGATATATGTCATTAGAGAAACAACCAATAAGATTTATTACGGCTAATTTATGTCCAGAGCAGCTAAGACATGCTTTTGGGTAGCAGTGCTCACCACGGGCAGTATTTTCCTTCCTGCACATTCTTATTGTTTTAGTTTATTACAGCAGCACGTCTTGTGAGATCATTTATTGCTTAGCGCGATGGTAGAACCAGGCCATTTATTACGAGGAGACATCAACACGTTGAGTGAGATCACCCCCTTTCCTCGGGCTCGGCGTACTGGAGGTGATGAAATCATGTATTTATCTACAACGCATTAGATGCGTCCGATTGACTGGGGATCAATTTTTGTTTAACCGACTGTGCTGATGAGGAAGTTTCTCGGCGTTCCGCCGCGATGTTCCAAAACAGCCGTTAAAATAATTATCGGAATATAGGACCGCGGGGCAGCCCCGCAGCACATGTTTGCAGCAAGAGGAGGACAGTTCTAGCAACTCAAAATATAAGCCAGATGGAAAACTCATCCAGCTCCGAGGGGGGAAAAAAGCTCAACCTGTTGTAGGGGTTTTTTTCTGCATCGGGAGCGGTACAGTAAATGTTTGGGATAACCCAAGCCACCAGTAGGTCTTTCCTGCCATTGGTGAACTCCTGACCTTATTTCCTTGGAGGGCTGTTAAGATGAAGTCAGAGGGCAAGCAGAGTTATTTGCCAGCACCGTTTTCACTTGTGTGGTCTAGAAAGTTAACAGATTTTTTCTTTTTCTTTCTTTTTTTTTTTTTTAAATATATATATTTTTTCCCTCCCCCTTCCATGAGACACACAGCGATGAGGGGAAAGAAGAGATAGCTTAATTCACCTTCCCCACTTATCGGGGAATTGGGGGCTGACTGAGTAACATACGTTCCTGGGGTGCTGCTTCCCAAGCAGTGACTCCATCCCCCCAAGCAAAGTAGCTGAGAGCTGGGCACGATGTTTTGTGAGCTGTCAGTGGTGGTTGCCAAAGCCTAGCTGATGCTTTGGATGACTCTGGTGGAAGATGGCACAGCACAGAGATGCTGTTTCTCCACAGTCCTCTGCAAGGCGGCTCCTCTGGCACAACCATTGAATTGACAACCATCCTGCTCCTTTGCAGGCTGGTGTCTCTGACTCAGTTTTTGAAGAAAATGCAGCCAACTGCCTTTTTGCCATGGGGTATCCCTGGGAAAATAGAGCCCAAAGAGCAAGCATCGGGAATGCTCCTGTTCTATTAACGTTCGTTACTCCAGGTTTCTCTGTAGATGTCCAAGGGTGAGATCTGACAGTCTGTACTCGGGTACTGCTCAGCACATCTGCTGCTGGAGGAGAGGCAGGACTTTGCTTCTGGAGGCCAGAAGCACGGGCAGAAGGACCTGAGGCTGAGCGGGGGGAGATTGTCCCGCGCTGGGTGACACGTTTCCTCGGGGAAACTGAGGCAAAGTAATCCAAGGCAGGCAGATACCCACCAGTGTCTCTATTCCCATGGCAAACCCAGTCGAGGAGAAGATATCCTTGGCTGTTAGCTTTCTGTACCCCTTTCCTTCTACCTTCAAAGCTTATCTACATCTAATCGCACGTGATGGTGATGAATCGGCGTGGAAAGCGGTGGCAGCAGGCAACCCGAGCCGGAGCTGGTGGGGAAATAAGAGGCAGCACGCTTCATTTTATCGCCGAGCTCCGGCAAACAGCAGACATATGTTCCCTGGCATGAGACATCTCCGTGGCCCGAGGTAGATCATACGAAACTCCAACTACTTTCAGCTGTGCCGGTGCGATGAAATGTTTCAGACATATGGTCCCAGGGCTGATCTGTACAGAGACGGTGCCTGGAAATGGGGAGAAGGCGTTTGGGAACGAGCGGTACTTGTCAGTGGATTCCTGGAGCCTGAGGTGTGTGGCTTTTGGAGCCGGTGGAGGTGGGGGGGGAAACCTGGTGCTAAGATCATGGTGCAGAAATTTGGGGATTCAGTGGCAAACTTGAGTATTTCTCCCCAAACTTCCCCCGAAAAGACACCCCCAAAACACTAAACCCTTTGCAGGGGATGTATCCCCTCCCTTTCCTGTAATATTCCAACTCTGGGTCAGTCCCAGCTGGGACAAAGCGATGGAGTGAGAGCTCGCTAGGACACGCAAGAGGCCCAAAGGTATCCCAGTGCCTCGCCTCCAGGTGTCACCAAAACATCGCAGTCCCAGTACTGACACCGGGCATCGCACCTTGTCGGTTTGGGGAAAATCCTGCTGGTTTGATGAGATGGTTTTTTCTGAGGGTTTGAAGAATTATAACGCAAGTGTTTGCTCTCCACCTGGAGAAAGCAACGTTTGGGTGATTTGATGATACAGGGAGGTGAGGCAGAGCCAAGGAGTTGGTCTGGAGAGTGAGCTGGTCCCTGTTGATTCCTACTGTCCTCCTGGGATGGTTTCTCTAGGCCAACCAGTTGGCTTAGGCAGGGGTGGAAAGCCCCATGGATTAGACAGAAGGTCCTACTGTAACATCTAATGGTCCCTCATGACCTTAAAGGCCATTGAAATGACCCAGTTTGGGGCGGGTGGTTACAAATTTGTCTGTCTGCATGCGGACCTCTCCTCGTAGCTTTGTAAATCCGAGAGTCTTGCGGCTTGAAGGTCTCAGCGGTGCTTTGATGAATCTCATTTCTCATCCAGACACCGCAGCGATGCTCACTGGGCTGGAGGCAAGTTCTTAAATCAGGGGAGCTGAATATTCCTGGGGCGCACTTAAATCAGCTTTAAGTGACTTAATTCAACTCAGGCTGATTCCTTATCAATTTAAATGACTCATTTAATCTAAACTTTAATGTCAATCAATCTTCCTACCTTGCCGCTCTCATCTTCTGAGGCCGGAGAAATGGGATCCAGCTGTTCGCATTTAGGGCTGGGAATGGCTGCCAAGGAGGAGAAATGTGGCTTTTTCGGTGCGCAGTTATCCAAACATTCCAGGAGGTTTGCTTCCCGCGCGGGGGGACGCGCGCTGGGGCATCCCTGACAAATAGGACTGGAAGGGGTGCGGAGAGCTCTTCTCATCCAGCCCCACCGCAGAGCAGGCTCGGCCACACCGAGCCCCTTCCTGGCAGTGGCACCAGGGGTCTTCTCCTGCCACAAGTGGTGGAGAAAGTGCTGCTGACCTAGGCAAGCTCTTGCTGGGTTTTTGTAACCATTACAGAAGGTATCTAACTATCAGATCCACGTCTTCCTTCCGTGACTTCTTTCCTTGTCCACAGTGACACATAGAAGCTTCTTCCTTTCCATTTTACAGTCGCACTTAAGACTTTACTCTTATCCTGTCTCATCTCTGTTTTCTCCAGGCTGAACAACACCATTTGCTCCTTTCTTCCTTGGGAGACATTTCCCAGACCTCTGGTCATTCCTGGTGATCTTCACCAGCTCTCTCCAACAGGTCCAAACCTTTCTCTGTTGTTTCGACAGCTGAGCCATGTCAAAGCGCGAGGACAAAACTGACACAAACGGAAAATGAAGCATGAGGGGGTTTAGTGAAGTATGAAACCAGCCTGTAACCCCAGAAACCCTTCCCTGTGCAGATTCATCAGGCTCATTGTTGACCTCCAGAGCATCAGTGTCCACCACTAGGCATCCACATCTCGAATGGTTTGGATAGATGGATGGTAGCAGAGTCCCCGGCTGGGGGAGGCCAGTGCTCAGCCCAGCAGGCTGCACTCCTTTCCTGCTGCTGAAGATAATGGGACAAGCAGCAACTCATTAATTTGGGCTAGACAATAGGAAATGTGTTGAGTATTCCCATTGGCATCTTGAATTCCCACTGGCACAAGTGGGAATTGTTGGAGAACATCCAGAATCTTTCAGGGAAACAGCAGGTCATACAATCATAGACTGGTTTGCGTTGAAGGGATCTTTCAAGCTCATCTGGTCCAACCCCCCTGCAGGGAGCAGGGACATCTACAACTAAAGCAGGTTGCTCAGAGCCTCCAACAACCTCCCCTGCAATGGTTCCCGGGTGATTCGAATCCTCCTGCTGACAACCCCATCCCAAAATGGGGAGTCAGCTTAAGTATTTCAGATTCCGAGAACAGGAAATGAGGAAATTACCTCCACAACTCATGTAAAGAATTAGCAACAAGTGCCCATATGCATCGCAGCTCAAAAAACCCACCTCAGGGATGAAGCCATCTAAGGTCTCACATCAACCAAGAGCTGAACCATGAAGTTAACATTGTTCCAGGGGGGGAAGAAGCACTCTGGAGTTGTGGTGCCCTGCCAGCCCTGCTCAGACACTTCTGTGATGGCACTTCCACTATAAACCTTCAGCTTTCATCCTCTTTATCATCCAAAAATCCCTTTTGAGCTGAAAATTGGCACGTATAATCTTGGCTGGGTAAGGACATTTTTCCATGGAGAAAAAATATTAGGTCCAGCTGGTTTTAATGTAGGGAATTGATGGACGGGAAGGTGTGGGGGTATTGAAATGATGGAAATCTCTTACACACCCCCTCTTGTTTTGTTGTTCGGTTGATTTTGTTCTGCTCTGAGACATTGGAACATGAAACATTCCCAGGTTTAGGCTGAGAAAAGAGCCTGGTAAAGTGAACCCGCATCATGAGCATGTCTCTGCACTGGGACTTTGGCATAAAGAAGATCCTCCTGCTGATTCCTGAAGCCTCTCAGGGTATTGTTTTGTCTTTATCCAGGCAAGACTGACCAGTTCCCCTCAATGACCAGGGGCATGTCTTTCTTACTACCAGCTGACCACATTTTTCTTGGGCCCAAGGATTGAATTTTAGTTTCTTGTGCCCCGTAAGAGCGCCTGGCTGTGGTGTTAACCTCTGACCTTCTCTTGGGTTTTGCAGCCTCCTGGAAGTGGAATTATGGCTAAAAACCAGGGTCCTCAAAACACCCCTCTGAACTAAGATGGTTGCGATGCCCACATGCAATGAGCAATTGCTGGATTTAGGACACAGGTTAGATCAGCCATGGCGTGGAGCAATGATCTGGGGGCTATTTCAGGGATTCAGGACCTTTAGAAGGTTTGCTGAGGTCATAGTTCCTTCTCCCTGCAGGCTGGATTCCTTCTGGCTCTTCCCAACAGCCTGCTGCTTTCCCAGGCCCATCTCCTCCTCTCTGAACGGTGGAGGCTCACCACCTTCCCCAGCATACATCTTTCATTGCTGCTCCATCCATAGCGTGAAGTCTTATCTGTGTTTTATCGTCCTATCAACTGTGGACCTAAAAATGGGTGGTTACCTTCCTATCTGCCTCCAGCCTTTGTGTGTCTCAAGGTTTATTGCCATGGTCACACTCTGGCTGCTCTGAAAGAAGCCGGGTTCCTTGATTCCATCGAGCACGTTGGGGTTTTAGGGGTTGTCCTCTAGTTCCTTTGCAGGGTTCATTTCTTCCATCGAGCAGGTCGGGGGTTTAAAGGTTCTCTTCTGGTTCCTCTGCTGGGTTCATTTCCTCCATCAAGCACGTTGGGGTTTTATGGGTTCTCCTCCGGTTCCTCTGCAGTTTGTCTCCATCTTTCCTCATCTCAAGACCACTCTGGTCTTAAGTGGAGCCACGTGTCCTGTGGCAATGGTCCTAGTGGTGGATCGCTCCATTTTTGTGGCGGTTTTTTTGTTGTTTTGCTTTGCTTTTAAGCACTAGCAAGGTCCTCTCCACCTTGGCTCCATCAGGTCTTGCTCTGAGCTCTTCTGCAGACCATCTCTGACAGATGCTTCTGCAAAGGATCTTGAAAAACAGGAGTAAGCACCTTGAAAAAAAAATGCCCTTGGTTGTGTTCTTCAGGCCCAGCTGCTGGGTAACGGCGCAGCCGCAGGAGTTTGGCCAAGCTGGAGCCCAGCCAGGCTCGGAGGAGCCTCAACCATCTTATTCTTGGCAAGGCCAATTAAAACAGCCGGTGTAATTCCAATAGCTCTCCAAGCCGTATCGGATTTTATTGGCGAGCTCTTAAAATTTTAGGCTCTTTTGTCTTCGGCCCACGTGAAAAGCGGACAGCGTCGTATTTTAAGGATAATTATGTGGATTTGAAAGTTCCCTTTCTCATTCTTCCTTTTTGTCTTTCTTTTTTACTGTCGGAGCCCTAAACGCCGCCTGGGCCGTAATCGGCTGCAAAACGGATCCATGTGCGGCGCACATGGCCAAAGGCTTCCTGACTGCAGCTCCAGCCCAGCAGCGCCGCTCCGGAGAAGCCGGAACTTGGGTTTCCGCTCCAGCAGGAATCTTTGCCTTTCACATGTTGTCATAGTGCTCGATCAGAAAACAGACGACTTTCTGTTGTGTGTTTTGTTGGTTTCCCACCCCCCTTAAATCCTGGATCAGCCAGAGCATCGCTTAGTCAAAAAGGGAATATTTAATTTTCAATATTTAGGTGCAGACGCTTCCAAACTGGTTTCCATCAAGGCGCGTCCTGCTCCAATACGTCCTCTTTGTTTCAGTGGTTTATGAGAAGCTTTCCAGAGGCAGGCTGGTCTCGGAGAAAGTTCCATTTTTTACCAAAACGACAGTCGCTAATGGAAAACACCCCCTCAAAAGCTTTGTGACAAACTTCAGCTCTACGCTGCCCAATTGCTGCTGCGGGTTTTAGATTACCGCCCGTATCGTAACTGGTATTTATTTACTTAGTACGGTGCTGTGTGTCTGAGTGACTGGTGGGAGAAAGTGTTGATTTGGGAGAAGGATGTGTTAAAACGAGAGGAATTATTTGCTTCTTAAAGAAATTTAAACTCTGGGCGTGGGGGTAATTGGGCTGGGGAATCCGCGCGCTCCAGGCGCACGCATTGCTCGGGCTCCCTCGGAAAGAAGGAAGTTGCCCAAGTATTTCAACCCATCCCAGCAGACCTCCCACCAATAGAGAACTTCTCGAAAGCCCGACCGTCTCCGAAGATGTACGTGGCTTCAAAAGGGAATCCCCTGCGATGATTAGAACCGGGCAGCCGCCCATCTGGATCTGAGCTCCAATAATAAGGGTCAGGACCTTGTCCATACGTAGTTTAAAAAAAAAAAAAAGGATAAAAAAATACTGTAAGAAAGCAGGTTTTTAGTATTTCCAGATGTAGGGAGAACATTTTTCTTTTTGAAATACAATGAGAAAGCTTTGCTGAGCTTTTTGGGGAACGAATACAGAGGCGAGCCTGGCAGAGGAAAGCGTTTTGCCAAGTACTACAAGACACGTTGAGGCAGGTGAGTTTAGGAGCGAGCGGCGTGACGAGGCGCCAAAGGCCAGTAGAATTGCAGGCTGGACCGTAAATGGGATTTATTTCAATCAATCGGGGAATCAAGCGTTAAAGAGATTCCTAGATTATTTTTTTTCAGGTCACAGGGAATCATTCAATTTTTTAGGCTTTTCTCCAGTATAACCTGAAGCCACTGAGTTTCTTCCTTGGTTAATCCTGAAGAAAAAATATATATATTTTTTTTTATTTTAAATTTTTTTTTTGTAAAAAAAAAAAGGAAAAAACCCCAATGTCTTGCATTTAGACAATGTTTTGGAAGATCTGCTGGAATCAAATGTGGTATCATGACTTCAAAAGCCGTAAGATCCACTTGTTGAGATGGTCAGGCGCCACGTGCTTTGTTTCACGTTTGGGTTTATCTGGTTTTAACCTTCAGCCGTTGCTTCTTTTCATCCTTTTTTTTCTTCATGATTAAAGAAAAAACCCAACCCTTAAAGCACATGGCATTTTTCATTTCACAAAGGTATTTATGTGCCCTAATCAAATTGCCTCGCGATTGTCTTTTTGAGAAGCGAAACATCTTCTGCTCCTTGACTCCCTCTCTGATTTTAATCCAAACCCTCAAAGAGTTCTTCTGGCTGTCCCCTGACTGATGTGACCCAAAGCTCAGGTACGGCTTCCATACAAAAATGTGCCAGGAACAAAAATGAATGAAAAAGGCACTTTTTGGAGAAAAGGAAGGTATTTTCCTCTCCATAGACAAGATGACATTGAGCTCGTTTCCCAGTTTCGGATGGGAATAACTGGGCGCGCGTGGAAAATAATTCGGTTTCCTTGAAGAATTAAAAGAAGCCAAACATTTTTTTCAACGCGCTTGGAGTTAGTCCTTGGTGGTTGGTTTTTTTCTGAAAGCAGCTGAAGTGGAAGCGTTTCCTTAGGTTCGTTTTTATGGGGGTTTATGTTTCATTAAGTACCACATGTTTTGCTTGGAGTTTTTGGTTCAGGGGGTTTCCCTCTGCCTTGTTGTTTTTTTCCTTTACTCCCATGTAAAGAATAGGGGAAAAAAAAGAAAGGAAAGCAGGGAAACAAAAGATTTTGTGCTTTTTTTAAGGAGAGGGATAAGGACCCAATGCCTCTTTAAACAAAAACCCCAAAAATTTGTTTCTTAAAAAGCTCCTTTGGTTGGAGTAGAAAGAGCATCTTAAAGGATTTTATTAAAATTTCCCCCCATTAAAAAAATTACCCCTATTTTTAAAATTTCCCCAGTTTTGGCTGCCCTAATTGTGCTGGGAAGCCCAGCAGTAGGGTAACCTGGGGTTTGATCATCACTTCAGGAGGTGACCAGGTCCATATGGAGATGACCTTCATCTTCCTCCTTTGGCCACCTTGCTTAAAGGATCTTCTCACCCTTAATCCTGAGCTTGAGCCAGAACACGGGAGATCTTCTCTGACGTGGCCTGGTTAAGGTCTTGGAGAACTTTGTGTGAGCTTAGTTCTACAACTTTTGCTCCCCTGAAAAGGAGCGCATTGCCACGAGCACATCTCAGCAGCATTTACCCATCTTCTTCACAGGAGGAAACAAGGCTGGGATGCTGGAGCCAGGTGAGCACCATGGTTGGCCCCAATCACACAAGTGGACACAGGCTATGGGTAGAACCACTGAAGGCTGAAATATCCCCAAATTTATCCAATTTCTTAGCCTGGGATTTAGGATGGAGGCTTTATGGATGTGATTGAGTTTATGCGTGTTCAGCTCCACGGTAATTCCTGAGAACGGGGCTGTGAGTGTGGCAAACTCAAATATATACATAGCACAAAGGCACCGAAGCAGGGGGAGTGAAAGGACCCGTCGGACCATGGTGTGTTTCTGAAATCCGTTTCCTGGAAATGTGCGACCTTGGGCGGCTTTGGGGTTTCATTTTTCAAAACCCTGCATTTCTAGCCCGCGTGGCTGCCGAGAAAAGCTCGACAAGATCATCTCTGTGGGTTGGGGAGGCTCAGAAAGCCCTGGGGAGTGTAAAGAGGAGCCCTTCAAATGCCTTCACACCGCAGCCGATTCCGTGGATGTCTGGGTCCTGACTCACCCGTTTGAGCGCGATCAGACTTGGCAGTGGCTCCTGAAGGCTCGGCGGAATCCGAGGCTTTCACATTTTGCTGGTGTTTTGCTTGGTTGGGGGATTTTGTTGGTGGAAGCTCTTTATTTATTTATTTTTTTAATTTAAATGACCCTTAAAGAATTCATGCTGTTGTCGGCTGAATGTTCTCTTGGTTCCCGACAAGTAGTAGCAGAATATCGAAAGGAATGTCAAAACCGAAGGGTGCCTCTTGCGACCTACAGTGAGTAGGAATAACCTGTTGGTAGCAAAGTTTATTGTGGATGGTGTTTTTGTTTTCCCTCTCCCACATCGACTGGTATTCAGGGAAAAAGACATTAATTGATAGTGTCTAACAATGTGCATTTAGCAGAAATTAATGTCTGAGAAATTCATGTGCTCTTTTAAGGTGCGGTTTCCCTCACCTGGGACCTTCTCTGCCTCCACTCACCCCAGGTTGGGAGATGGATTAATTAATCCTGTGTTGTTAATAGCACTGAATTGGTAAAAACCCCAAAAACCTACAAGTTTCTGGCATTTTGGTCTGTCACAATCTCACAGATGCTGGTATAATCTGAATTCTTCTTAAGTTTTGATATATCTTAGTTATTTGGAGTAAATTTGTGCTGATAATAATCAACTTTCTTTAATAATCAGCTTTCTTAATCATAACCTTTTTTAGTGATTTTGGGGTTTAGTGATTTGGGTTTTTCTAGTGATTCGGGTTTTCTAGTTATTTGGGTTTTTCTAGTGATCTGGGTTTTTCAGTGATTTGGTTTTTTAATAACCAGTTTCTTTAGTGATGATCTTCTTAGAATGCGAGGGTTTCAGCTTTTCTTTAAGTTTTCCCTTAACTAAAAGACCAATTCTGAGCTACCAATTCTTAACTATTTTTTTAATTCATACCCACGTGTCTCACACGGTCTTATACGGTCTTTAGAATTTGTACGTCATACCAGCTCTCAACACAATTTTTAGTTTAGTTTCCAGAAGGAAACAAGTGCAGCCAAGCTAATACCGTATCAGTTGATAACTCAGGCTGTTGCACACCAGTTCCACGTGTGTGCTGCAGCGCGCATCCATGGAGCCACGTGACCCTTTAGATCGTATCGCAAAAATGCAGCTGGGTTGCAGGAACCAGCCCATTGGAAGTGTCATAGAATCATAGAATATTTAAGGCTGGAAAAGACCTCTTAGATCATCGAGTCCAGCCTAGGACCTACCACCACGACCCAGTTAAACCCTGCCACTAAGTGTGGCATCCAGTCTGGCCTTAAACACCTCCAGGGACGTTGACTCCACCACCTCCCTGGGCAGCCCATTCCAGTGTTTAATAACCCTTTCTGTGAGGAAGTGCCTCCTAATGTCCAACCTAAGAATGTTCCACAGAATGGTTTGAGTGAGAAGGGACCTTTCCAGGTCATCTAGTCCAGCCTACCGCTCACTCATCTCCCCTACGTGAGCTTGATGGATGCGCCATCACCTCCCATTTACCTTTTGCGCGTTCTCCTCAAGCCGAGTGTCCTTTGGAGACCCTCCTTCGAGCACACCGTGGTACCTGCTGGAGACGCAGCCTGCCGCTTGGAAAAACGCAGTTAGAGCTGCGCTCAGATGCTCCTTGATTGCTTTTTGCGTTATTTAAGGAGAGGGAAACAAAGACCTAGCTGTGTAGATTCTCATTTCGCTCGCAGCGCGGCTTTCAAGCTGGGAATTCGGTCTGCTGAGTCCGAAAGGTTAAATACCACACAGAAACGGTTTATACCTGTGTCAGCCTACCTAATATTTAATTATGGAGTAGTTGTGTTTGCTAAAAGCTCAAACCGCCCATCAGACGAGACCGCAGAGGCTGGGAAATGGAAAAGTCCCCTGTCTGGCGATAAACCCACCAAAGAGGCAGAGTTTGCACACCCAGCTCTGGTGGGAACCGCCATGGGAAGAGGTCGCCAGTGCCATGGCCCCACCACTGCCTGGGGAGGAGGAGACCTGCCACTGCAGGCCCTCAGCTCTCCAGGACAAGCTGGTTTAGCTCAAGCTCCTCATCTCGGAGGTTGGTGTAAAGGAGTGGAGGTTTTTTTTGTATAAACCGTTCACCCTGAATTTTTCTGTGGCTTCTAAACATCCATGAATCAAAATCTCAGCGATGCAACAGGCAAGGAACAGCAAAGGGAGCGTGTTGAATCTTTAACCCAAGTGGTTGCCGTGTCGTTGTTTCATTAACGAGTCGTTTGATTCCACAAGAGTTAAACGAAATACCTGGCTTTTCTTCTTGCGTTCCACTTCTTCAACTTGATTCTAGCCTGTCTGCTTGCCCGGCCGTGGATGGGTTTCAAACTTTTGATGGAAATATGGACAGTATGTGATTTAATCGGCACTTGTTTTATCTGCAACGCTCCGTTTGAGCTCTTCGTAGCGTGCTGGATCTTGGCACGTTCAGACGTGCTTCAGATTTGCCATCTGGTTTTGGAAAGGAGTACCTGTTTCTTTCACGGTTGCGCTCCGCATCCCCCGGAGCGGAGCTGGGCGGGCGGGGAGGGGTGTTTGTTTGCTTTGCCGGGTTTTTGATTTGGGATTCCGCTACGGACAGAGCTCTCCTCTATCACACCCGGGGAAGCAGGACAAGGGCAGCAAAGAGCTGGAGGCAAACCTCAAAACCTGCTGGAAGCCTGGTTGGGATCTGCATCCAAAAGTCGGGATGCTTTTCTGAAACTCATCCAAACATATCTGAGACTCTTTGGGTTAGGAATTGGGTTAAAACCCAGGAGAATCGTCACTTTTTATTTTTTAATCTCCCTGTACTTACTGGTTCAGACTGGGAACTCCAGTGAAAAACCGTAATTCATGAGGGAACCGGGTAATTCTCTCTCCGCTCTTGGAAGAAGTGAAGATGACCAGTTGTGTGCAGTCCTTGAGGATGGAAAAATGGGGTGAAGCTAGGCCAACAGTTTGCCCCTCACCATGTGGGCTGCAACTGGGACCTAAGCCGCAGCTGTAGGATGCAGCAATGCCCCCCAACATAAGTCGTCATCTCCTCGTTCTCCACAAGCTGTGTGTTTTCTTTTGGCTTGTTACCACCAATAAATCACTCTCCTCTGGTTGCTTCATGCATGGACCCTACATCTGCCCTGACACCTGCAGATCATCCAGCCTGGTGGTCTGGGGGTCCTTCACCCCTGGATTTGCTCTACCAGGCCTTGTTGGAGGAGCATCTTCATCAAACACAAGTGGAAGGATCATGGAATCATGGAATCGTTTTAATTGGAAGAGTCTTCTAAGATCATCAAGTCCAACTCTAAAGCCAGCGCTGCCAAGAAGCAATGCTCCATGGAGGGAATCTGGTGGTCTACCTCAAACTGGTAGACCCTACCAGCAGCCTCAGAGCTCAGCAGGACATCCACCATCCCTTGTGCAAACCTCAAAACCTTTTCCTGCTCTGGTTGAAGANGAAAAAAACCCTGAAAAAAGGCTCGTCGGAGCCTGTCCGGGCACCATCCGCGGGGGAGAAACCACCTCCAGAGCTCCTGAAGATGTTTAGAACATAGTGCAGCTCCTGTTCGTCTCGAAGCCAAACGAAGGTGAAGCAAATACTTTATTGAGTGGGCTCTGATGACCTTCCCTTATATATATATATATATAAATTTTTTTTTTTAATGAACAGATCTGTTTAAGACGGGGAAAAAAACCACCCCACCCCTGTATGAAAAACACAAACTAACTTCAGATGGCGACTTTAACCTCCAGTGGTCTCGTAGATTAAAAACCATTAAATCTTTGTATCTAAATTCTAATAAAAATCATGGCTCCCCTGGTTTTAGTGACTGCTTCCAACTCCACTTAAAAGCTGATTATTTTCAGGTCGGGCAGCGTGTGCTGCAAAACTTCTCGTATTTATTTATTTTTATATATACTTTAAACTATTAGTTTAAGGTTTGTACTTTTTTTTTTTTCACGTGTTCTTGCTCGACGCGTTTTTACCCGGGAAAATTTCACATTTAAAATGAAGCAGCATCAAATTTTAACTAAAAAAGCCAAGCAAACCAAAATTTTATCCACAATTTCACTAAAAATTTAACAGAGGAGAGAATTTTAATGGCAAATCAAATCTGCCGCACACTCGCTTACCTTCTTTTTTTTTTTTTTTTAGTGTTATAAATATACCAGAGCTCAATGTATTAGCTGAGAAAAATAGCTTTTATTATTATTATTCTTTTCCTTAAGTCTTCTAAAATTAATAAAGTATGGGAAGGGTGGAGGCAGCTTGACTTCATCCTCAGGTAGAAGCGTCCCCAGGGGCGAAGCTGAGTTGTTGATTTCCCTGGAAAAGCCTCTGGAAAACACACAATAAAGAGAATTTTGGAAGGTTTTGGGGGGAATTAACTGTAGATCCTGGCAAAGCTGAGAAGGGCACAACTTGCTGGCTGAGATTTTTTTGGGGGGAAAAAAATGAACGTTTCAGGGACCTACAGCTAATTTGGTTTGGATTCAGTCCCCATGGCAAGGGGATAAACGAAGGCAAAGTCAAATCGTCCTTTTCTGGTGGGTTTTTTTTGCTGGTTTTTGGAATATGTTTCGAAATACACAGCGGTACCTTGAGTTGTAATCCCGAAGTGAGGGTTTGAGGGAAAACATCGTTAAAGCACCTTTTTTATTTTTTTAGGCTGGCTTGTTTGTTTGCAGCAGTCAAAGTGGGGGAAAACAACCCCCAAGACAAATAATGGTAGAATCATAGAATTCCAGGTTGGAAGGGACCTCAAGGGTCATCTCATCCAACCTTTCATGGTAAAAAAAAAATATATACCTTAAATATTAACCAAGCGGCCTTGTTGCATTTGAGGAGAAATAAGGAGTTTCACTCAATCCAAACTTGAACATTGCTTTTCTCACTTTTAATTTTAAGGGTTGGGGGTTTTTTGTGTGTGTGGCAAAAACCCTGGTGTGCTTTTTTTGTGTGTGTGTGTGGCTAAAAAAATACCCTGGTGCTCTTTCTTTTGCTTCTGGTTGAGCCAAAGAAATCGGGGATCTGCCCGAGGTTTCATTTTTGCTGCTTTCTTGATTTCTCCATCACCTGGAAACACAATTATTCCCGGAACTTTGCCACAAGGCAAGAAAAAAAATCTCTTCCCAGCCTCCCCCAGTTCTGCATTGTCACTATTGACAATTTTCAACCCAGCTGCTGGAATTAGGTTTGCTCCCTACTATTTAAAAAGCACCTTTTTAATGGCTTTAACCCCACCAGAGAAGGAATTTTCCTTCTGTCCTCCTGCTTTCCGGATGGATTTTTTACTGTTCTGAGATGGCAGTTGTACCTTGCTTACAAAAATTGCTTTAATTTTAATTAATTTATTATTTTTTTGGGTGGTAGCTAAAATCAGGCTGTAATGAGGGGCAGCAACTGCAGCTCTCTGAGTTGTGTTGGAATTCCACTTAATATGTGGCCCCAGGGTGGTTTCTATGGAAAATAGAGGGTTGGATCTGTGATATTGGTGAGGATCCCCAGGCTCAGCTGAGGAATCGGAGGGTATCGGGGTGGTTAACCTAAAAATATTGAGTTATGCCTTGGGAAATGCTCCCGGCTGCAGCAAATGCATAAAGCAAGAGCTAAATCAGGCTGTTCGGAGCCTCCCTTGCTCCTCAAAAGGAGGCAAAAGTTAGTGGGAATAATGAGAATCTTAAAATAAAGGGGAAAAAATCTTAAAATAATGGAGTAAAACCTTAAAATTGTGGGGTAAAATCTTAATCTTAATGGGGTGAAATCTTGAAATAATGGACTAAAATCTTAACCTGGTAAAATCTTAAGACAATGGGTGAAATCTTAATGGGGGAAAATCTTAAAATAAGGGAGTAAGATCTTAAAATAAGGGGATAAGATCTTAAAATAATGGGTCAAAATCTTAATGGGTCAAAATCTTAAAAAAAATAGAGTAAAGCCTTAAAACAATGGGGTAAAATCTTGAACGGGGCAAAATCATGAATGGGGTAAAATCTTGAACAGGGTAAAAATCTTGAAAGATCAGGGTAAAATTTTAGCTGGGTAAAATCTTAATCCTAAAGGGGTAAAGTCTGAAAATAATGGGGTGAAATCTTAAAAAATACGGGGTAAAATCTTTTTAAAATGGGCTAGAATCTTAACTGGGTGGAATCTTAAAATAAGAGGATAAAACCTTAAAATAATGGGGGGAAAATCTTAATCTTACTGGGGTAATATATTAAAATAGAGGGGTAAACCCGCCAGCTGATGCCCACACCCCATCCTCAGTGCAATTTCTGACCATTTCTGAATTATTTCT
>WEIS01093798.1:0-17715 GCA_013389965.1 Todus mexicanus
AACCAACCAAACAAAAAACACCACTAGCAAAACTTGCTTGAAATGTTTTCTCTTAGGGCTACAGAAAAATTAGCCAAATTTTTTATTCCACTAGTAGTGAAACCGCCCCACATGGCAATGGTTACATCATCACATTATTTCCAGTCTACTTCAAGTCCATATAAAGTCACATTTATTTAGACTTGACACACGTGGCTTCCAGTGATGCTTCTGGTTTAGGCTCCAGCTTCTCTGGGAATTCTAGTTTTTCACAGATTGTCTCCTTTATGGGTAGATACTGAGAGATCTCGTTAGGTTCCGTGAACAGGGAAGGTGGAACGTGCTAAGAAGCAAAAAATTTTACAAGAAACAAGTGAATGAAGGGGGGAGAAGGGGAAGGTATTCCAAAACCAAACTTTTACACACAATTAATCTATAATTTACCTGTTTTAAACACCTGAAGTCAGGTATGGTTATTAAAATTTACCTTTTAATTACAAAAGTATATACAGTCTTTTTCTCCTTGTGTGGATCAATAGGCTTAGAAAAGGTATTTAATGTTTTAAGCAGCAGATTATGGAAACGCAAGAAAGCCATAGATATTCACGAACAGCTACAATGTTTTTTAAAAAAATATTTATAATTTGAATGTAATAAACAGTCTTTTTGAGGTTCTAGTTCTAGATGGGATCCCATGTTTGATGTCATTTAGCCACTATGATATATTCACTGGAGATGCTCAGATTCAGCTATTGATAATTGATATACCTCAACATATTATCTTAGTTTTATGAACTCTACCATAGGTATTTATACAAAATACTGTAATGAATTGAATTTTAATTTCATATTTGAACTAATTAAGTGGTTTCATTATCTTAATATGTAGCTTTCTCAGGAGATTTCTGTAGGCAACTTAATATACAAGACATTCGATGAAAAAACCCCAACTAAAATCAAACTATAATAAGCAAACCACCTTTAAACTTTCTAACAACACTCTTTAAGAAGCATATCCAGAGCTGCTCAAATGCTATCTGCATTTTGGCTACCCCTAACACGCAAGGAATCATACTGTTGCTTCAATTATTGCAAACCTAAGTAAGGCAGGAATCTTTCATGCTGTTTACCTACGCAAGCTGATCTAGGGAACTGAAAAGGCATGTGCATTTCCTCGCTATAACAACAGGCAGAAAAAAATAATTTAACAGTGTAGGTGATAAGTTTTAAATGTGAGGTGAAGTAACATACTAGTCACTTTTCAGAGGTGAAGGAAAAACAAGGGAGAAGGAAAGTACCAAGAATACCCACAATCAGATGTTGGGTCAAGAATAAAAATCGACAGCTGCAACTCCAGATGTGCCACAAAACATTTGAAGCCATTACTAGAGTTTTAAGGTGGACTATTAAACTGATGTAAGAAAAAATGAATGAGTCTATTACCAAATAGTTCTTAAGCCCTAGTACTACTTGCAAGCATGCAACCAGCCCTGAAATTTAGCATCATGGGACACAGGCTATCTGTTTTTGTGGCTGAACAGTTCTATGAAAATAAAATAAAATAAATAAATAAAAAAATATCATTAACTCAGAAGTAGAAAAGTAACCCAATTCCATATCTTATCATGTGATCTGAGCATTTACAAAGGCAAATCTGCCCTGAAATCACCTAAATACATGTTGTGTAATCAGAAAGGTTTTTTTCTATATCACTTCCAAACCTAACGAAGAATGACTTACAGACAAAGTATTTTCTATGCTGAGCATAAAACAATTTTAAAAAGCAGACCAAAAAAAAAGCAATACCTTTAGACTTGATATTTTGCTTTCTCTGGAAGTATATTCTCGCAACATGTAAGCCTTGTCAGCCTAACAGGAAAAAGATGGCAAAAAATAATTACAAAATTATAATCTAGTATCAGTGCAAAATAAGCATCTTAAATACATTGAATCTAGTAAGCATTTGAATTTGATAGATTAGCATAGATTTTCACCTGGAAGCAGAAATGAATGTTCAAATTCACGAAGACAGAGAAAGATGTTTAGCAACGTTCACTTTCCCCAAAGACACCTTTCTGTGTGCATGCATGAAAAACAATTCTATCAATGAATATGCTTTACTCAGGTAGAACTCCTACATCAGTACAAATACAGCTAGACAGAGTAAACAAACCACAACTGTTAATTTCTGTATGATTTATGAGATACTACAACTCAAGTGTACTAAAGACAGTCATTTGCAAGTTAAAACTTGCAGTTATATATTAGACAAAATGAAAAACATGTACTTGGAGATGAGGAGAACAACAATATCACACCATTTGGCGTTGCCTGTTTTTCCTCTTGTACGTCCCCTCTAAGCTGAGTCAAATATATTTAAATGATTACTTCACACCAGGGGTAGCCTACTCCGCTCATACAATACCCCACGGCATCCAGCACTTGGTTGCTATTTCAGCACCACAACAATAATAAAACACACTTGAAAGTTCAGGTCGGGTAACCTCTATGCCCCCAAACATCAGTATTAAATTACAGGAGTATCAGCAGGTAACATCTGAAAGTAACAGGGCAAGGGAGCATATGTAAAATATTTATGATAGCAAAGAAAGGTTTACCTCATGATGAAGCCTTGTATCATTCATCCTGATCAGCACCCCGTCAACTCGCAAGAAAAACCTCAACAGCACAAAAAAGCTGGAAGGCATAACTCTCTGTAAAAACAAACATGTTCCATTCAGCATATTACAAAGTTTTACTTTACACAGGCACTTACCTACGTTCGACAGTCACAATGAAAGATAGTGTAAGGAGCTTTCAATAGTAAAGTCAAAATTTGGGCTGTTGGTAACTTAGAGCTATCACTGGACAGCAGGGCAGACAGTGTCTCAAAAGGTTCTTAAGCAGGATGCAGAATAAGGGAAAAGATTGTGCCCCAAAGCAACTGACAGAAATATTCCAAGACAACATAGTTCCCAGGAAGATTATATTTCTAAAAAGTGAGGATAAAAGCACTTGGCATTTTAAACTTTAAACCCCAGAAGAAGGAATACGCAAGAAGTGACTGTATTTTGCATATATTAGCCAACTGAGTCACCAAGTGTCTTGGATAGGCCTCTCAGTCAGTACTCACTATTTTTACACTCAAACTTGATACTCCATGATCGTGAAGTTCATCTTCAAACAGCAGTACTTCTTCAAAAAACATAATTTGTTCCCTGGCTTTCAATTTCTCTGTATTTATGTGTTCTGTTGTAGGAACAACCTAAAGAAAAAGATTAAGAAGAGTTGTTAGTATATTAATTTGTGGCCAAGATACATAAAGTTTGTCCTGATCTTTTAAATCCCGTGATAGCTAGTTGTAGAAAGAAAAAAAGCTTTCAGGGCACTAAGCTTAAAACCCCTCAAATTTCTAAGAGAAAAAGTTAAAATTAAAACCAAAGTTTCCAAGAGGAAATGTAATCAAAACAAAAACCAAGAGCATCTGAATAAACTTCCCTCTGGGTACAGGCTCCATAGGGTTGCAGCTACAAATAATTCTGCTCACTTTCTGCATTTCAAAAAGTTTGAAAATGCCTCATGTTTAGCATACACATGAGAAGTTCTGGATTATAAACAGGATACCATGCACGTAGTATCTCTTGCCCACTACAATCCCTGAACAGGATTCCATGCCATGGAAATAAAGTACCTATATGTTTTCGATCTTATGGTCTCCATATAGACTCACACCACTGCCTAAAGACTACAGGCCAATGAGACATCATTTCTTTCTATGTCACACTTTTAATCCCAGAATAAATCAAGTGATCTATAACTAATGCAATCTTAGTGAATTAATATAGATTATCAGCTTAGTAGCAAACAAGCTGTATACAGTAAAGAGAAGCTGGGAACTTCAGTCTTACTTAAAAGTAAATACAGACAAGAGAGGGCTGGTGAGCTTAAATAAGAGAAGTTACTGTTGCAGAAAAACTTAAAAGCCCTTGAAAACCATCGTATCTACCTATCTACTTAGACAAAAAACAGGCAAGCAACAGAGAGTTAAGGTACTAGAGAATTCACACAGTTGGTAGTTCTGTTGTGTGTGAGGAGCTCAGGGCTTCAAGGGGCACCCAGCAAGCACTGAAGATTCCCCAGGTGCTTTACTCTCCAAGTATGTGCTCACTAAGGGACACAATGGTACCCTTTTATATAATCCTAAAATGCTTTTAAAAAACCCCTCAGTGTACTGGGTTTGCATGGTAAGGTTTTGGTAGTGGGAGAGCTACAGGGGTGACTTCTGTGAGAAGCTCTTAGAAGCCCTATGTCCTATACAGCCAATGCCAGCTGGCTCCAAGATGGACCTGCTGCTGGCCAAGGCTGAGCCCATCAACGACAGTTGTAGTGCCTCTGTGATAACAGATTTAAGAAAGGTAAAAAAACCTGCTGCACAGTAGCAAGTGCAGCTGGAAGAGTGAGAATATGTGAGAGAAACAGTTCTGTAGACACCAAGGTCAATGAAGAAGGAAGGGGTGGATGTGCTCCAGGTACCAGAGGAGAGATTCACCTGCAGCCCCTAGTGAAGACCATGCTGAGGAAGCTGTCCTCCTGCAGCCCAAGGAGTGGTGGAGGACCACACACTGCAGCAGGTGGATGCCGAAAGGAGGCCGTGACCCTGTGAGAAGCCTGGCCTGAAGCTGGACTGGTGGGCACATAGAGAGAAGCCCATGCTGGAGGTTTGCTGGCAGGACTTGAGATCCTGGGGAGGACCCATTTTCGAGCAGTCTGCTGCTCCTGAAGAACTGCTGCAGTGTGGGCCCTTTCCCCTGGAACTGTATCCTGTGGGAAGGACTCATATTGGAGAAGTTCATGGGGGACTGTCTGCTGTGCAAGGGACCCGTCGCTGGAGCAGGGCAAGAGTATGAGGAGTCCTCCTCTGAGGAAGAAGGAGCAACTGAGACAATGTATGACGAACAGACGACAACCCCCATTCCCTGTCTGTCTGCGCTGCTCAGGGCGGGAGAGGTAGAGAAACTGAGAGTAAAGTTAAGCCTGGAAAGAAGAAAGGGGTGGGAGGGAAGGTGTTTTAAGCTTTAGGGGTTTTTTTCTCATTATCCTCACTTTGATTTGATTGGTAATAAAATTAATTTTCCCCAAGTTGAGTCTGTTTTGCTAATTACAGTAACTGCCGAGTCATCTCTTCCTGTCCTTACCTTGACTCACGAGCCTTTTATTTTCTTTCCCCTGTCCAGCTGAGAAGTGATAGAGTGGCTTTGGTAGACATCTGGTGTCCAGCCAGGATTAATCCACCGCACCCAGTTATTAAATTAAGCCACGATTTGATTAGGATAACACTGAGAGACATGAAAAGCCCAAACTATACTTCGGAGTCAGAAACTATGAAGCAGGAAAGATTTTACAGAAGCCTATTGAAAGGTAAATGTTTGTGTTTGACTGAAACACTATGCAATCAGCATTTAGCAAGGAAAAACCAGTTACCTTTAATGTTGCGGTATCTCCCAGCAATGTTCCTTTGTAGTCTGTTGTGTAAGTCCAATCATATGGCTTGACAACCTCCTTAGTGTGCTCAGTCTCACTCCTCAAGAAGAGAAAGAAAACAGCATGCTTTGTGGTAAAACCTCACATAAGACTAGGCACTACAATTCCCACACTCTTCAATAATAAAAATAGCAGCATTGTCTGTGCTACAATGATGATGACAAGACTTAATTATACAGTATTACTTCTTCCGCGACACGTTTCCATAAATTAGAAAACTATTACCAGAATTCCAGTGCTAGCACTATCTTAGTCTTATGAGTCAAAATCAAGACTTTAGTTCAATGTTGTTGAAAAATTTGTATTTCAAGATCGTTTTTCCTTTAAGCAGGCAGAAAGCAATCTGCTGAGAAGACATCATTAACACTGCTATTTGCCTTAGATATCACTACAGCTTTGATTTCTCTCTGTGCTTTATTTCCAGGTGCTCTGCAACTGACTTGGTAAGTACTAAGCAGTACAATTAGTTCTCATGTACGGCAATCATTCTGTTGTATTCCTGAGGCTAAGATTCTAAACACCTTATGGCATCTTGGACTTTGAAACACCACACGATAAAATCTTGTAATGCTTGAGGCCCTAAGAGTCTGAATAAACAGAAACAGCATTAAGTCATGTTAGACCTGTGGTTTATTTTAAGAAAGCCAAGACACAACTGAAAAATATAGCTGACCCAATTTAACAGATAGGAGGATCACGGCAAAGCTAAGTGAATTCTGTGATCACAGACTATCTGCAGTAGAACCAAATGCAACATGGTCTTCCAAGAATTCAGTCTTTTAACTACTTTATGACAGTTTCACATACAACACATCAGTACTTGCCCACTGTTGACAAAATACCGTACCTGCTCTCTTGCCACTCCTCTGCACAAGCCACTTTGATCATACCTTGGCAGTTATTGACACATTTTAAAGCATCTGTTGCATTGAACTCAATTCCAAAACCACGATCATGCTGTATTCTTAGGATATTGTCTCCAAACATCATCTCTGGCAGGGAAGGCATGTGTAATTCATCAGCCAACCTGCACAGAAGAATAGAAGTCACATGAAGAGGGATTAGTCAGCTATAGTCAGTGAAAGGCAGTCCTTGTTTTGGAGTAAGTATTCTGTAGACCATAGTAATTTAGAAGACATAATCAATACGTTCTGCAAAACTCTGTTGTTTTCCCAGCTTAAATATTTGACATGAATTGTAAAGTCATTGACCCAAAATGACTTTTCCACCACCGAAGTATTCCTAAAACTTTCGTTCTCCACCAGGCTTATACAGAAGTCTCATACGTGAAGAATCAAAAAACTATCTGATAAATATGAATTAGTAGCTTTCAACCTGTTGTAGCAAATCCCTGCATGGTCCATGAACTACTTCAGCAGGTGCCCAAAAAGGAGTTTTAGGAACACACACTCATTGTCAGCAAGTTTAAATTCATTACACAGTGGTCCACTATCTCCAAATTTAGAAGCCTACAAAAAGGGGCTGTAAACAACCCTGGTAGAGTATGTGAAAAGCACAGAAGACATTACTGTGCTCTACTGCTTTCCCAGGCTGGTAAAGAATACATACCAGTATTTGTAACCTTAAGCATAAAAGACCCAGACCCAACTGAACAAGAACCGCATGAACCGAATAAGCATGATCGCTGCAGAAAATCTCAAACCATCCTATTTTTTTGTTTTGCATCGATCTTTATCCTGATTTATACATGTATGTGTATATATATATACACACTATACAAATACACACACACACAATACCATTTTATATAAATACTGACCTGATTTACCAAAAGGCTGCACAGACTTTTTTCTTCCCTACCACAACCTCCTTTACTTACCAAGTTCAAAAAAACCCCCCATGGCATCTGGACAGAAGAAAACTTTAAGAAATACACTAATTATAAGTGGGGGGAGTGTCCTAATTGCAACTTTCACATTGATAATAAGGCATTCCTGAACAGAAGTGGTTATTTCTGTAACCCCACATACAAAAGAACATTATGCCCACCAAACTGAAACAAAAGTAGTGGATTCATAGACCTGGAGAATAAAATCCTGTCTTTCTGTCCTGGTTTTGCTGGAACAGAATCATAGGCCAGCCTTGGTCTGCAGGCTGTTAGGAGTTTGGAGTCAGCTGGGGCAGCTGACATGAGTTGGCTACAGGTGTATCCCAGATCACAAACGCTTATCATGAAGGGGGAAGTTTGCTGGGGGGTGGTGGCCTGCTTGGGCTCCTGCTGACCCTACTCCTGAGGACTGCTTTCCCATCCAATGTGACCAGTCTACATTTGCTGAGCTGAGTATAACTCTACATACTTTATACTGGCATCGGTGTTACTTTAGCTGTTTCGTTCAATCAGTTTTCATTTCAACCCATGTGTCTTCCTGATCCCCCTTCTCTGCTGGGGAACATGAGGTCACTGAGTGACGGCTGAACACAGCCTGAACACAGACACCTTCACAGAGGAGGCAAAATAACATTATGAACTTTTCCATTTCATTAAGTATGGGCCCCTTGATCTGCAAAGACCAGCTCCAGCACAGAAAGGGAATTCTTGGCTACGGCATGGAGGTTGCCAAGGGATTGCCAACATAACCATGTTCCCCAAGCAATAAAAAAAGGCAAAATGCCAAATGAAATATATCATAAAAGGAAGCTGACTAAAAGCACTGCAGCTAGGTTGTTCTTGACTCTTCCAATTTGAAGTAGAGGAATTGTTTTGGGGATCTCATGCTAGGTACCAAATCCTACAGGTAAATGGCTAATTTTAGACTTCTCTTTCCTACCTGAGAAATTCCCTGTGCTCTTTCACGCTTGTCTTGTGGCTCTTGCAACTTTACCTTTCAGCCTTTTTCAACATTTTCTGAAAAACTGTGTGTCCCTCAAAAACATCTAAACAGATAAAGGTAATTTCTGAAAGTCAGAGGTGACCATTTGTTTTAGATACCTACGATTAAAGAGACTGAATAAATCAGAAGATGAGGACAGCGCGCAATTTGGCTTCTAGACTGGCAGTGCAAGTCTCTCTCTTGTTCACAGATAATGAAGAGTGAACATCCTCTTGATCTTAAGAATAATGATCTTCATTTTTAAAAGGTAGCATCCTACCAAAGTCTTCAGCAACCTGTCATAAAAACAGGATACTCTAGCAGTAGCCCTCCTTCCGCTGCAGGATACAGGTTCGGCTTAGCTGGATGGTGAAGCCTCATTACAGAAAAAAAAAAGAGTATATCACAGGATTCAAGCTTTCTTACTTGTATCTGCATAAACTAAAGAACCACTCAGTCAGAGGCAGTTTGAGAAGATTTTTTTTTTAGGCATTGAATATAGAACAAAGGAATAAAAAAGGTGGAAACTTGGCTATAAAAAGGGGAAGGAACATAGCTTTTACCTGTTTTAAGGCAGATCATCCAGTTAAAAAAAAAAAGTTTCATGATGTTATGTTAAAAAGTAACGTTTGCGTAGTTTAAGATAATAATTAAAAGAAAAGCTCAACATGTCAAGACATGGGACTTCATGAAACAAGTTATCCTCAGAAGAGTTAAAAGCAAATAAACGATGACAGATTTAATAAGACTAACAAATATTTCCATGTACGCATTTTGGAAACTGAAACCAAGAAGTATCTGTCAGACCCAGCTGCCACCAAGTCCGGCTATGACATCGCAGAGCTGAACTGCTTGATTCCACATTAGCAAGTCTGACTTAAGTGCTTGATGCTGACACAGCACTGTCTCCAAGAGTTTGACAGCAGCGGCACCTCAATACAAGAAAGACATCGAGGTGCTGGAATGACTTCAGAGCAGGGCAGCAAAGCTGGTGGAGGGCCTCGAGAACAAATCCTATGAGGAGAGGCTGAAGGAACTGTGCCTATTTAGTCTGCAGAAAAGGAGGCTGAGGAGAGGCCTTATTACTCTCTACAGCTACCTAAAAGGGTGCTGTAGAGAGGTAAGCGCTGGTCTCATCTCACAAGTAACTAGTGACAGAACAAGAGGGGATGGCCTTAAGCTGAAACAGAGGAGGTTTAGACTTGACATTAAGGAAAAAAAATTCACTGAAAGGGTTGTCACGCACTGGAACAGGCTGCCCAGGGAAGTGGTTGAATTGCCATCCCCGGATGTGTTTTAAAAGCCATATAGATGTGGTCCTTGGGAACACGGTGTAGTGATGGACTTGGTAAAGTAGGGCAATTGGTTGGACTGGATGATCTTAGGGGTCTTTTCCAACCTAGACGATTCTGTGAAATTACTACTACAAGAAAAGAACAAAGAATAACTAAATGAAAGCTACTATCGTGAAACTGCCATTGTCACAGAATAACGTGTGAGAGTCTGCAGACCACATTTAAAAGAACCTTAACCATCACTTAAGAAGTAATTAAGAAAACCACCAGCAGGTTTGAGTTCGCAGCGGTCCAGATCCTTCAAAAAAGCGTCAGCAACCACTAAAAAACAACACTCTAGAAACCACCTGCAACCCAAATTCCCCCAGTTTCTCCAGCCAAAGGGGGTCAAGCTTACCCTCACGGAGAGAGGGAACAACTCCCCCCTCACACACACACACACATACACATCCCACCGAGGTTCTGGAACAACCAGCGCAGAGAACGCTCCTCGCTGCTTGCGACAAGGCGCCTCAAAGCCCTGGCTGTGAGGTAGGGAGGTTCCCAGCCCCACGGAGGATGCAGCCCCAGCCCCGGTCCCGCCTCACCTCTCAGCCTGCGCCGACTTCATGATGTGAGTCCGGGCGGCGCTCAGCTTCCACGGCCCGAAGGTGAAGTCGCGCCGGCTGCTCTGGAAAACGGGGTGCATGGCGGAGGCGCCCAGGCAGGGCAAGGCCAAGGACAGGGCCGGGCTGGCCTCGCCTCGCCGCTCCGCCGCGGCCCGTCCGCCCGTCACGGCAGCGGCAGCGGAACCGCCTCGGAGCGGCTCCTTCCGCCTCCGGGGGCGCGGCGGCGACGGCGGGAGGTGACGTTGGGCGGGGAGGGTGGAAGGGAGGTGCTGGTGTCTCCGGTCTTCTCCTCCTCCACCGCCTGGGAGCCGTGGGGCCGGCCGGCATTCGTGTCTCTCAGCCGGGATTCGTGCCTCTCAGCCGCATCCCCCCGCTGGGAGCTCGCTTTGCCCCGCCGATGCTCCGAGGGTCCCTCGCCAGGCTTGGGAGGGTTCAGCAAGTGTTGCCTGGCTGGCCGTGGCTGCAGCGTACAGACGTTTTAGGCTGCTTTGTGGTTTATATAGGGAATTTCCTGCGCTGGTTGGGGTATTTTCTGGAATGCCATCCAGGTATGATATTTAAAAGATGGTTTAGGATGGTGCGACTTGAGGTCTGGAAGAAGGGGGGGTTGATTTAGGATGGTATGACCTGAGCNATGTTTTTGAAAAGGCTGGTAAGCTTAACCCTGTAGAAAAGCATCAGTAGAACTGGCTGAGAATGACACACAATTCGCTATTCCAGCACTGATGGCTGGGTGCTCACCTTGCTTTCTTCCATCATCATTAAGAGGACAAGCTGACTCTCTGGGAACCTTGAGCGCTCCATCTCCTTGTGTTGGACAGCAGAGGTGGCGGCCACAGGATCACGGTGCCGATGTTGGGAACAAACTTAAAATTTGTCTGGGTCTCTTTAGCCTGGAGGAGACTGAGGGGTGACCTCATTAATGTTTATAAATACGTAAAGGGCGAGTGTTGGGAGGATGGAGCCAGGCTCTTCTCAATGGCACCCAATGATAGGACAAGGGGTAATGGGTGTAAACTAAACCACAGGAGGTTCCACTTGAACATTAGGAAGAACTTCTTTCCAGTGAGGGTGACAGAGCCTGGCACAGGCTGCCCAGGGGGTTGTGGAGTCTCCTTCTCTGGAGATGTTCAAACCCTGCCTGGACGAGTTCCTGAGTGACTTGGTCTGGGTGATCCTGCTCCGGTGAGGGGATTGGACTGGATGATCTTTCGAGGTCCCTTCCAATCTGTAACATTCTGTGAATCTGTGAAAACTCCACCTCTTCCAAATCACAGAGCAAGCAAAACGCAGCAAATCTTAAGTCAGAGCAGTCTCGTCCTCGGCTTAAGTGCCTTACCAGGACTTGGTGAAGCTGGGAGTTAGGGCTACACAAGCATTTGTTTATCGTACACCCTTTATATTGTGTCTACCTATTCTTTGCCTCAGGTAGAGGGGAAGAACCCCTCCCCAAACCTACTCCGTATTACTTTTAATAGCACTTTGGAGGCTAGGAAGCCTCGCAGTTGGGATCTGCCGCTCTCAGAGACTAGCTTGCACTGTGTGCTGGGGCAACCCACTTCACCTGATTCGGGTAAAACAGACTCCCGCCCACACTTTAAGCGGGTTCCTGCGTTTTTAGCGAAGGAGGGAGCGTTGTGACGGGACCGGCCCGTGGGGGGAGCCCGCCCGCAGAGCAAATGGCGGTGCCGGGGAGGGGGCGCGGCGGGCCGAGCCGGCGGGGCGGGCCGGGCCGGGAAGAGGCAGGGGCACGGCCATGGCGGGCGAGGGTCGGGCAGCGGCTCGGAGCCTCTCTGCCGGCGGGGCTTGCGGGGCTGTGCAGGCGTTGTAACCCCAAAACTAGGCAGCGGCGGCGGGCGGTGAGTGCGGTGCCGCCACCGACGGCCGGAGCGGGGGTGGGTAGGGGGTGGCGAGTGGGAGAGGCAAGCGGGACCGGGGAGGACGAGGGATGCCCGGAGAGGAGGGCTCTGCCTTTTGTTCGCTCGCTGCCGGAGGGACGCGGGGGCAAAATGGCGAACCCCCTCCCGAGGGTAGGGGATGGGCTCTGCAGCGCATCCCTAACTCGCCCCCGCGGGCTTTTGTGCGTGTGGACCGGGCGGGCGGGGGATGCTCTCCCCGCACCGCTGTCCCCGGGCGGGACACCTTGTCCCGGAGGCCTCCCCCTCCTCCTCCTCTTTCTCCTCCTCCTCCTCGCCGCGATGCCGTGCGGGGCCGGGGAGCAGCAGATGGCCGGGCCCGCGGTGAGGAGCCGCCTTCCCAGAAGCTGCGCTAGTGGCGGAGCCCCGGGAGGGTGCCCCCATGTTGGGAGAGGAGCTGGAGGAGGAGCGGCCCGCGGGGGGTTTGGCTGGAGGAGAGCCGAAGGTGTTTGACAAAGCCTGGCCCGGTGGTGCCTTTAATTGCGCTTCCTCGGCGGGCGCAGATGGAAATGGGACAAGCACGGCCCCGCCGCCCCAGCCAAGCCTTGCCGGGAGTGCTCCCGGCTGCAGAGTGAGCTCACAGAACTTTGCCTGAGTCCCTGGTTTCCCAGAAATGCTAATATCAACTTTATATTAATCGGTGGTCTCTTATTTTTTATATATTTTTTTTTTAATGCTTTGCGTATTTGCTGGGTTGTGGGTTTTTTCTGGTGGTGTCTTTTGGCCTGCAGATGGGTTGAACTCAGGAGGCAGGAGTGCCTGTGCGAGAGGGGGGGTTTATAATGTCCATAAATATCTGAGGGGTGGGTGCCAAGTGGGATGGGCCAGTCTCCTTTCCATGGTGCTCATGTTGAGGACAAGGAATAACGGGTATAAGCTACAATGTAGGAAGCTCCACCTCAACATGAGGAGGAACTTCTTTACAGTGAAGGTGATGGAGCTCTGGAACACGCTGCCCAGAGAGGTTTCAGAGTCTCCTTCTCTGGAGACTTTCAAACCCCGCCTGCACGTGTTGCTGCGTGGCCTGCCCTAGATGATCCTGCTCTGGCAGGGGAACTGGAGTCAATGATCTCTAGAGGTCCCTTCCAACCCCTAACGTACTATGATTGTACGACAGCAGGGAAAAGGCTGCTAAGAAATTATAAGAAATGCCAAGGTTTCACAAAACGAATCCGTGGTATGGATGCTAACACTCAGAAGTCAGGGGTTAAAGGTTCTTAAACACTTCTGGAGGATGGGCTGCCGCATAATGTGAGGAATTGTCTATCAACTCTCATGCAGAGAAAGCTAATCCTTTCAGTCCTTTGGTATTGGCAATAAAATGGAATCACTGCTGTAGTGTGTGGGTGATTGTGAACGTGGAAGAGCAATGTTAGGAGAGTACATGCAGTGATTCCTGAGTCTTTGAACATCACTCAGCAACAGTTAAGAAAGAGTCATCAGGGTATGACTATCCAGGCATCCACAGACCACCAGCAAATGCTGCATGGGCAGAATGCAAGGCAACAATAAGGATAAACAGGCAGATTATTTTTTTATTTTTTCTTTTTTTTTTAAAAAATGACAGAAAGACGGACTGATTGTGACATTCTTGTTTCTTTACAGCCTGGATGAAGAGTCTGATGTGAGATGTGCAGCTGGTAAGTATGGCTTAGAAACAAGTAAGATCCTTAGAAAATTGTAAAGTAAAATGTGCTAATTTTCTTCCTTGTTTCTTCCCCTCCACCTCTTTTTGTCTTTTAGACAGTTTCTTCCCTGTTCTAGGCATGGCTCTGTTATTGACCTCTTCGGTGTACCCATAGGCAATTTCTTGCCCCTTTACTTTCCCATCGAAAATGGTTTCCTGCATCCTCCGGGTAAATTTTAATTAACACAGGTTAAAGGGCCTCCAGTCTTCGGAGAGAGTTTGCAGAAGTCTTTCCTGAATGTTTCTGAGCGTTCTGCTTCTAGCTGCTCAGCATGTCTTGGGTGCTCCAGCTCTGCATGCTCTGACCATGAGCAGCAATTCCTCCCTGAGCAATGTGAAGGGCCTGAGGAACCTCACCACGCAGGAAGACGGAGCGGTCAGAGTAACAGAGTCCATTGCTATAATCGTCATTGCTATTTTCATCTGTTTGGGCAACCTGGTGATCGTCGTCACCCTATATCGGAAGTCTTACCTTCTCACATTGAGCAACAAGTTTGTGTTCAGCCTGACCCTCTCCAACTTTCTACTCTCCGTGCTGGTGCTACCTTTTGTTGTCACCAGCTCCATCAGGCGAGAATGGATCTTTGGAGTTGTTTGGTGCAATTTCTCAGCCCTGCTCTACATGCTGATCAGCTCAGCCAGCATGCTGACTCTTGGACTCATAGCTATAGACCGGTAAGCAGCTCTTTCCTAACGGGTCATAACCAGTTGCCTAGTCATCCCATAGAGCCGCTCGTTGGCTGCTCGTAGAGTTGAGAAGCATTGCAGTGGATGACTCTGCGTACCGTGGTAGTGTCGTTGTTCCTTCATCCCCCTGTGAAATTCTGATGCGGAAGAAAGTGATGGCATCAGTAGTGCAAAATGCGGACATGCATCTAGATTTTTTTAAAACTTTTGGTGGCATAATAACATACTGCTTGAGAAACAAGAAATAATGGCTTAAAGTTCCAGATTATCCCCTAACTATGTGCTCACACGTAGGGACAGATTTAATAGCTGCACGTGAACCTTCAGCCAACTTTTACAATCTTGCCTGCAGCAATACGTGTTTTTACATGTAATGAATTTTAAAAACAGGGTCCCTGAGCCCATTTCTCGTTCGGAGAAAAGAGAGCTAGATATCAACGTTGTTAAAATAGGTTCTTGTTTCAGTCATACGTCTTTTGTGCTCCTTTTGACTCTCTCTTCTCTTATCCAGATACTATGCTGTCCTGTACCCAATGGTTTACCCAATGAAGATAACAGGCAACAGAGCAGTGGTAGCTCTTGTGTATGTGTGGCTACATTCCCTCATTGGCTGCCTCCCTCCCCTTTTTGGCTGGTCATCTTTGGAGTTTGACCAATTCAAGTGGATGTGTGTGGCAGCCTGGCACAAAGAGGCTGGCTACACGGCCTTTTGGCAGATCTGGTGTGCCCTGCTGCCTTTCATCGTCATGATGATCTGCTACGGATTCATATTCCGCGTGGCGAGGATTAAGGCCCGCAAAATCCACTGCGGTAGTGTCATCATTGTGGAAGAGGACTCCCAGAGGAACGGGAGGAAGAACTCCAGCACCTCTACATCCTCTTCTGGCAGCCGAAGGAATGCTTTCCAAGGGGTTGTCTACTCAGCCAACCAGTGCAAAGCTTTCATAACCATCTTGGTTGTCATCGGTGCCTTCGTGATTACATGGGGACCTTACATGGTAGTCATTACATCAGAGGCGCTTTGGGGGAAAAATAGTATTTCCCCTGCCTTGGAGACATTGGCTACGTGGTTGTCCTTTTCCAGTGCCATTTGCCATCCGCTAATTTATGGACTGTGGAACAAGACAGTGCGCAAGGAACTGTTAGGAATGTGCTTCGGGGACCGCTATTATCGTGAGTCCTTTGTTCAGCGGCAGAGGACGTCAAGGTTGTTCAGCATTTCCAATAGGATCACAGGTAAGACACGTGGCCGCGAAATACACTCTTCCTCAATACCACTAAGAGCGAGGCTTAATGTCTGCTCCTGCTTGGCGTGTTTCAGCGCTCTGTAAACTAAGTGGGATGTTTCTGCAGGTTTCAGCAGTCTTTTGTTCAGGTTATCCTAGACACTTGAAGGGAGAAATATATATTTATTTCTTTGTGTGGGAGTTAACTGCTTATTCCTACTCTAGTAAAGTTTTCTCTGCTGGAGAAGACATAGTGATGAAGTTAATAAAAATAATTTATTTTCTTCTCTCTGAAGCATTTCCTTTCATCTGCCTACCATTTTTTGTTACCCAGATTTGAGCTCTGCCAATAGCACGTTTTGCAACACTTCGATTTCTGGCTTTATGCTACAGCTCTTTGAGATTCACTGGAGTTACACTGGTGTTACTGTTTCTGTAAGTTCAGGTTTTAGGCTTAATGGTTGTGAAGACAGATCATAAGCAAAGTAAAACTATGTAAAAGAGTAAAACTATTTGATGTCTTCCTAAGTTGCAGGCAGAGATCTTCATTTGCTAAGAGTTTGTGGGCTTTTTAAAGTAGTAATGCAACTAAATTCTGATTTTTGTAATTTCCCTGGTCCTGTTCAGAAGCTTCCAAAATAGGACATCTTCCTGTGGTCCCTTGGGGAATTCCATGCAGAGGCAGGAACTGAAGTTATTATATTGGGAAGAAAGATGTAAAATGCAGGACATGGAGAGCAGCAAGGCATTCGTTATCTTTTCTGCAACCTGGGATCACTGGGAGAGACTCCCATCTAAATGAAAGAGTTATGCAGCTGCAGCCACATCTTGTCATACAGGAGCTCTCAACGCTTCTCCTCCATTTGGCAAATCTGTATCCAGGAGAGGCTATGGATGAATGCATTGGGAACTGAGGTGGGAGGGAAAAGACAGGAAATTTCTTTCTCTTTCCAAGTGATAAGAAGCTGACAGCTACAGATTTATCAGGTGTATTGGCTGGAGGCTGATAGGGAGGAGAAGAAAAAAAAGAACAGCCAAATTCACTACAAGATCTTGAATGGGATCCAAAGACAGCACCTTTGACGTAAGCCAAGAATCTCCTCCCTTCTTGTTCTGGAGATTTGAAAGAAGCCAGACATCTTGGTGCCTCGGCCTTGCTCGTGAGCTTCCTGCTGCACAAATGGCCTGTCACAGCTGCTGGTGGCTTCAGGTTATTCTCTGTCTAGAAGGTGTCTGGTAAATATCTCCCATCTCTCTGTGTATGCTCCATGTTCAGCCCATCTGGCTGATAAAACACAGGCAGTTGCGAAAAGAGTAGGAGGGAGATGGTGCAGGTGGAAAAAGGAGACTTGCCATATGGAAAGGCTCCAAGGATACCTGAAAGCTGCTGACTGGGTTTCTAAGATGGGAAGTCCAGATAATGTGCACTCTGGATCAGCAAGGTGAGTTCTATTTGTAGAATAAGAAATTAGGCAGTTGAGCGGGTATTACTGGAAAAGATTTCCATTATTGCAGACCCCTTAAACATTTGTTGTGTAACAAAAGACAAAAACTCTTTTGCAGATTTAGGACTATCTCCTCATCTCACTGCCCTCATGGCAGGTGGGCGGCCATTAGGAAACAGCAGCAGCACAGGGGACACAGGTTTCAGCTGCTCGCAGGATTCAGGTAACTAAAAATCTCTTGCTCTTTTTTCCTGGGCAGAAGATTGCACTTGTGACTTGGCAGAACTCTCTGGGCTAGTCTGTATTTACACACACAGATGTCTCTTGGTGGCTGGATGATGTGAAGCATCTGTTGCAGCTGTTATAACAAAACTGCTGCCATTGCTTTTTGCCTTCCATACTCTCAATATATTTACTTGCAGAACACTGTTCACTCTAAGGAATGACGACCTGCCGTTGATAATGTGTCTTGGGAAGAGGACTTGCTGCTTTTGTGCTCT
>WEIS01093803.1:1060-12114 GCA_013389965.1 Todus mexicanus
TCTCAATAAAACATCTGCTCAAGCAGCTAGTATGCCTAGGAGGATTTCTGAGTCACTGGACCATGTGTTTTTATTCATGAGATAATTGATGAAGGCACTAAATCAAGAAGAATATGGCAGGACTCCTAGGAAAGAATGGGCCTTCAACACAGGTGATGAAGTAACTGGAATCACTAACTCCACTAACCTCAGGACTGTAGCCTCTCAAAAGAAAATTGTGAAGATTCTGAAGATGGCTGCATGAAAGCCAGCACGAAGCTACATGGATTGATTTCATATTCCCATTCTGAATGAATGTCACCCTAAGCTTTCATAACATAACATTACTTTTCTCAGTGCTACAGGCAAACAAACAAGCAAAGGAAACAAATGTTTTATAAAACTGCAATTTTCACAGAACACTGTATAACTCTTTTTCACTCTCAATCTCAAACTCCTATGAGAGTAATTTCTATGTGACCTTTCTGGCTAGATTAGATTAGATTATGTAATATTAGAGAATAAGATTTTCTTTGCTAATTTAAAAATTAAATTTAAGGGTAAACCTCAGAAATGAGGAAATCAGAAAAGTATAAATGTATCTTTTCAGCGGCTTCTCAAGTTTTATTCCAATATTGTTACGGTAGTTATTATTGCACTGCATATGTTTTCCTTTTTTAGTGTCATACTTTTCATAAATGAAACAAAATATTAGCAGTCAAAACTCTAGAGTCTTGGAGATTACATTTATTAAAGAGGCAGGGGGTAGAGGTTTTTGCTGGAGCTTGTTGCTTTTGTTTTAAAATGTCACCTGCTGGTTTTAAGTTACAGTTGCACAAATGCACTACATTTTGTGCTCTCTGGTCAAACAAATTGAAAAGACAACAGGTTGCTATAGAAACAACATCAGGGTAAACCTGTGATAAAAGAAAGCAAGGACTGCAAAATCAGCAGTGTTTGAGTCACAAAAACAGATGAAATGCTGAAGAATCCCTTCACTTGAGAAACGGCAGGTGTTTAAGGATCAGTCAGTGAAAAGCTCATCTGAGATTCATGCTGTGGCAAATAGATGCCTTCAGACTCTCTTACAAGGCTTTCAAGCACAGGCCAAACTTTATCTGTAAAGTGTACGAAGCTCTGGACTGAAAAGAAAGAAATGCATTTCAAGGTATTGGGTCTGCATGGTGGAGCCAGTTAATCAATGGGAAAAAGAAAGCTCACAACCCCTTGAGTTGTGACTGAAAACACTTACGAATGGGCCATAAAAAGACAGAAAAGGAACAGTGTGAGTGAAGAAATGGAATGGGACAATAAAACTGAATATACTTATAGGGAACGGTGAGAGAAGAAAATGAAGCAAGACTACTGACCAAATATTTAATAACATTCCCACTTCAGAAGGTATTGGGTAGAAAAAATGAAGGTGTCTTCTGCGTATGAGTAAGTCCTAAGGACAGTATGTGAGGAAAATGGAAGAGGAAAGAGGATGAGGAAAAGGGAATAGCAAGAATTATTTTTCCTATAGCTATTCATCTCCAAAAGTAAGCACTGTTAGAATTTCTAAATACTCGTCTTTTCTAAGAAAAAGTTGATCTGCGCTTTACCATAGGCTGTGCAAAGATTAAATATTAAAGACAGAAAAGGGGTCAGATCAATGTAGAAGGCCTGAGACTGTGTTCAGTCAAGTACTACTAATTTTAGAATATATTCATCTGTACTTTGTTTGACTTGAATATTGGATATACTGCTGAAAGCTATACGTAACTTTGTTTATAGGTCAGTATATAAACATTAAAGCTTTTTCAGTATTTGAACCAACTAAATAATTTATTACATGCAAACTTACTACCTTGAGGTTATCCCCAACAAAAAAATGTTCTGTGATGTCAGAAACTGTACAAATGTACCAGACTATGTATGTGCCAAGATGTGTGCACTTGCAGTTGTAATCTGACATTCTCTTATGTCATTCTTTTCAGCTTTTACGTACCTAGAGTCCACAGTGGTTTTAGATGTTCCTTGACTGAGATGCAATTACTCTTGACATGAAAATGTTTTCTGTGTGTTATTTTTGAAAAAAGGATATACTACTACTTATGAAGGAAGTAAAAAACTGCTGTAGTGAAGAAAAAGTTTTGTATTGACTAGATAACTACAATGATAACATCTCTGCTTTTTCCCAAATTTTTGCTTTAAAATATATAGTGCCCTTTTAATATCATCACAATTGCTATTTAGATAATAGAAGACACGTGAAAGAAAATATTTAACCCCTATTTGGATAATGTCATTTATAATTCCCCTAAAATTTGAATATTAATCTATTTTGGCAATGGATTATGAATTTACCTGATTTTTTTTGAGCTTCCAGAATACCTTTAAAGACTTCTGACTGTGGTAAATATTGTAAATTCATGTGGGGTTTTCTGGTTTTGTTTTTGTTTGGGGGCTTTTTTTTCTTTTTTTCTATATTCTGTCACCTGGAGAAGCTGAAACTATAGCTTTTAGCTTTTGAGAGGGAAAACAAACATGAAAGATAAAAAGCGTATAAGATCTATATGACCAGAACATCTCTTCACTATGATTTCTTCTTCAGAGAGACAATTCTTTTAAATAATGTCTTTGGCAAGGTCCTGTTGCAGAAGTGTAAGACTGAAAAATATGTTTCAAAAATCGGTTTAATAGTGTCAGGAAAAAGGTAGAACAGGTAGAACAAAGGTCTTATATTACAAACGCTTTGACAGAGACAACTTACTTGTAGGTTTAGGATGTCTACTGGGAACTAGTACTACACAGGTATAAATAAATCTAAGCTTAGAATGATCATTCAAAATGTGCAAACCATTTGTCTGTAAGGTGAGGACACTCAATCCTGGGAAGTTATTCTGGATGGCATCTTGATCCAAAGGGGAGAGTCCTCGGACTGCAGACTTATTGCTTCAAGGCAGACTGGCTCAAAGTGATCTTCCAGGGAGTTCCATTTATACCCAAAATCATATTGTGGCTCTTGATCATATATAGCTCTCCTAGGTCTCCTAGGTAGTCTTAGTGATTAAGGTGGTCTTTGTTGTACTCAAGTATCTGAGGCTTGTGACTGGGGACTCTCTGGGTACACAGCCTGCAGCACACACGCTTCCTGCCAAACTAACCACCACATCCCCTGTTCTGTGCTGTTAGACTTGCTAGGGGTGAGGGGGAGTGCGTCTTTCAGGTCCCTAATTAGCTATATTTTCAAAGTTTTTTAAATAAAAATTGTGTTATTCTATAAACCAACTTAGATTATTAAGGTAGAATGTAATAATTTATTGTATTTTAAAAGTGTGTTAAATGAAAGCATCTGTCTCTACATCAGTTAAAAATGAAAGTTTAAAATTAATTTGTTAAAAGTAGGTAGAATTTGTGTCTCATAATCAAGAATTTGATTAGTAGTCTTTATAGCACGGACAATAAAAGACATATGATTCTTGCGGAGATCTCATTTATTGTTACAGTTTCTCATTAAAATATCTTTATTTAATATACAATTTTAAAAGTGGTCCTAAAAGCTTCTATGTTTTGATTTTTCACCATTGTCCTGGTTTCGGTTAGAACAGAAATTCCGTTCTATGACTTTTACTTTTCAGCTAAGTCTGTCTGAAGTTAGCAGCACGTTTACCAGACAGAGCCTGCTTCTAGCAGTGATAATGCTCCTTGTTTATAGTTAGTGCCAAGGATGGGTATGAGAATCAAGGTCATTGATAGACTTCGCGTACCACACGGGGGGTGCAGAAAAGAGAAGGCTGTACCTTCAGGGAGGAACAACCAGGACAGGTGACCCTAAATTAGCGAACAGGGGTATTCCATATCCATATACGTCATATTTGGTATAAAGCTGAGGGATCACGAGGGTCTCAGCTCTCTCTTGCCCCTTCTTCTGTCCCTTTTGCCATTTTGGTTTTCCCTGAGATCAAGCTGCTCTCTTGGCTTCGGGACTCCTCCTTGCTCGGTTTGGCTTTGGCAACTTCAGCTTTGCCCTGAGGCCTCCAGCCCTGGTCTCAGCCCGGCCCGGCCCAGGCCTTGGCTGGGCCCCAGGTTCTGAGCCACATCCCTGAATCCAGCTCCCGGTTCTCATCTGCTGCTGGGCCCTCACAGCATCAGTGGTGACGGTGATGTATTTAGCATCTGGGGGTTTGGGGTTGATACTGGTTTTGTACATATTTGTGTATATTTACCTTTTATTATTACTGTTATTATTATTTTCATGTTTTAGTAAAGCTGTTGTAGTTTCCTTTCCTAATCAATAAGTCTCTCTCCTTTATTTCCTTTCTTCCCTTTTTGGGTGGGGAGGAGGAGAGAGCGTTCTGTTGCAGATTTGGCGGGTGCCCTGACCCCAAATCGTGACAACCATTATTTAATAATTCAGCTTGATGATACTAATACTATTTCCTGACTATCTTTGGTTTCTGCTCAAACGGAAAGCTATAAAGTCATGTTGCCTTTGCACCAGGTTTTCACCTGTAAAATGGAAGATTTATTCTGAGCATTGAATGTTTTAATTTATATATATATATGTATTAGTTAAGGATCTGGTTATGTAATTTCATCAATCTGGAAATTTTATGACATTCATTGAGATTGAAATAATAAAAAGAACCTTTAAGGCCTGGAAAATTAAAACAATGGATTCTTGACATGCATGGTTTCACACTATGGCCCAAGTGTGGCATATAATTTCTCTGATAACCTGTTCACTTCTCGATCATATTTTTTCTAGCCAGCTTGTTTATCTGTGAACTGCTGAAACTAGCAGTCTTTTAAGATGTGTTGTAAGATGTGCTTTTCAAATATGGCTTAATACAGCTGTAATACATTTTTTACTACATTCTTACATTAGCATTTCTGAATTTCTCAGGAGGCCTTGAAACTTAGGTTACACAGCATTATATAAAAGAAAAGAAACATACATATCTTTATATGTATGTATATATCTATAAAGTTGTGTGTCTGTATAATGTCTTTCTAATTACTTGTTATTAGAATTTTAATATCTAATTACAGCAAAATTAATGGTAGTTAAACTTTACCTAAAACTCTTTGAGTCTGCAGCAATATTCTTGAGCACACTTTGAATAGTGTTTCAAGTTTAAACATGCTAGAATCTAGCATTTATTTTCGCACCCACCATATTCTTATTGATCCACAAGCTATGGAACTTTATATAATGCTAAGGAATTTAACATTCCACCCAAACCATACAGAAATGAGACCTAACTAATGTCTGTCAGGCCTAAGAAGCTTTCAACTGTTTTGTACCAAACCAATATTTGAATACTATGCTCTGACATCCAGTGAGGGCTTTGAAATACCTTGATTATTCCAGTAATTCTCTTTACAGTGTGGCACCAGAAAGAGTTTCTTTAGTGGAACTAAAGAGGTGATGAGTTGTGTTTTGTGAAAAAGATGGAGGATCTACACCTTAGCACAACACAAGATTTTGAAAACAAGGACAGAGGGAGAGCAGGAACCAACAGTGATTGCTTATTTACAGAAGTTGCTTCCTCCTGTCTAGTACTGCATTTGTATTCATGTTTCTCTAACTGCACCTGGGCCTGCCTGTTGCATTTAGGCTGCTTTGTAGTTTTCGCAGCGAAAGTATGACTCTGGCTTAGATCTGGTGGTTTAACTCATCCCAGAGAAATCTCACCTTTGAGAAAACCTGCAGAGCAAAAGGCACCTGGTCCCAGGATGGCAGAGGTACAGAAAAGAGAATTTTAGGCACCGGTTTGAGGCAATAACTTTGCACTTCTAAGACAATATCCACTGTTCCAGACTCTCTGTACATAAAGACAACAGTTAACTTTCTGTCGTTAATACTCATAAAGTTACTTTCATGAAGATTTTTTAAAATACTTCCACTACTTCTAACAAAGCACTTGATTTGGAGTTACAGTTCTGAAACAAAGAACACATCTGAAAATGAAACAAGGAATTTCACTCATACAACACTAAATTTAAATCCATAATTCTTACTTCTTAAAAAAAAAATAATCTAAATTATTTGAATAATCAGTGATCAGACTATTTTTTGTAGTAATATGGAAGATTCATCCTCTAAGTTCATCTTGCAAGTTCCTTCCCCTCAGTTACAGCTTTCCCAGAAGTGAGGTAGGTGTTTAAAACTTCGTGACTAACCACATTTCCTGTATTAGAAGACTAGATATGGAGATAGATCTACAAAACATCATAGATAGCCGATGTAATCACAGTAAAATCTGACTTTCTATATTCAAATCTCTGTCCTTTTTACAGATTCCTTGAAGGTGTATACAATTCTCCATTGCTTGGTTTTGAAGATGTGTGACCCTACTGGAAAATAATCAAAACAAATGCCTTAGAAAATTTTGTAGACAAACACTATTCTATCCCACTGGTATCAATAGATGCTACAGATATTCATTTCAAGCCTAAAATCTTTTTCGAATCTCAACAGTAAATTGGCCCGCTCTTTTTGCAGCTGATATGTATCTTAAACCATATTTTTGTTTTCATATAGTCCTTTTTCATTCCTTGCATTTGTTGGGAAAAGGACTACATGAATTTGTTTCAGGGTTGTTATGTTTTAAGAACCTAAAGTCTTTGCTGCAGTATTTAACGTGCAAGAAAGTGTTTGTTGGATCAGTGCTGCATTTGGTTCTAACCAAACACTACACAGGAGTTTAATCAAAGACTTAAGCTTTTATGTCAATAGTCTGTGCATGAATAACTTACAATGTTTACTACATACATTCTGTGTTGACATTTATGCTCAAAGCAAACTCCAGCAATAATAATTTGTCTATGGATTATATTGAAAGCTTTCTGAGTGTTGTATCACCTGAACTAAAACTGTGTTCTTTGGTTTTGCCTGAATACGTATGTAGTTGCTTCTGCTTTATAACTACACAAATGATTCTTGGACCTAGATTTCCTAAGTAAATGCTGAAATGAGTTCAAATTCAGTTCCATTAACATTTGCCTTTGTAAAAACATAATTTCCAGTCAACTCATTCAATTTAATATCCATGGGAATGCCATTAGAAAAAGAGCATAATCACAACCAAGAAACCACAAATTTTGTTGAGATGTTTGCCTGTGTGTTGTGTGTGTGTGTTTAAACTCTCACTTCTTTTCACAGTGACCAAATTTATCTTTCCAGAAAGGTACAAATATATCAGTGATGTTCAGTGATAAATTTATTCTGACTCCTGCAAATCTACTTTCTCTCACCCATTCCATAGCACTCCTGAACCCCCATTTTTAGACACAGCATTATTACTTCATTTTTATTTATTTCTTTGTTCTCTTTGATCCTCCAGCGAAACTGTGCAGGATTTAATATAGCTTTAGTTTCCCATGTAGTGAAATTTACTCTTTAATCTTTTAAAAGGTTTGATTTGCCTGATAGATGAATCAGTGACATTGCTTTAAATACTTGGGTTTATCAGGGAACTGAGGGAACTTTCATTTCCCTCTTATCACTACCTTCCGTGGTTTTGGTCCAGTTTGATTTTTTTGCCTTCACAGATGATGTGGGAATGGATCACTTACCTAGGATTTCGGGATTCCACCAACCTCTGTTGGGAGTGCAACTCCAGCTGGCAGCAAGTGCTACAGCTTTGTCCAAGATAAACATAAGGGCCACAATACTGTGGATAGTATACTTCAGAACTTATTGTAGATGGAACCTCACAAATCAGTAGCCTCTCCTGTCAAGTTTGGGCTGTTCAACAACCAAAATGATGCCTATGTGCCATAGGTAGCTCATTTTGTCAAAGTGCCTGTGATTCGTTCTCTCTTAAACCTGTTCATATTTGCAACAGTTTAAAGAGTTCTTTAGACAAAATTTAGGCAAATATGAAATTCTGTTCCTACAAATATGACCAATTTCTGTCTCTTTTGAAAGATTTCTGAAATTAATTGTTTCTTTTAAAGTTACTTGGTTTCTGTCCCTGGGAATATGCAGATTTGTCTCAGACTTCACGGGGCTGAAAATTTATCAGATATTCCTGACCACAAAAAGGGTCTAGAAATTAGTCATCTTTCCAGATGTATTTCCTCAGATGGTGCTTTCACACATATCCACTTGATTGCATTTTTTAACAAGATGTTGATACACCTTCCAGTTTCTTCTAAATAACAGAGAGAGAAGAAAGTAGCGAAAATGTTACCAAGACACATATGCAGTAAAACTGTAGTGTAATATAATGCAGTAGCAGTAAGAACACTTGTCAAGTATTTGACTGCAGTTCTGTTGTCTGTTCAATGGCACTTACAATAATCCCTCTCCCCTGAAGGAATACTTTATCCCCCTCATTCTTTACATGTAGGCTACATGTAGTTTCTTGTTGAGAGCTATTTAAAAGAATAAGAAGAGAATGAAAGCAAGGAGATGCCTCACCATGGTACTCTAGATTAGGAATTTTCTCACTTCTTTGGATCAGGTGAGCTGAGCTCAGTCTATCATGATTCTTAGAGCCTTTATACATTTTATGTATGTTAGTACATTTAAAAAGCTGTCTTGGAGAAGGAAACAGGATCCAAGACTCCTTTGTTCAACACAAATGCTCTCACTACTAGGCTATGATCTAATTCTTCTGATCTTTATCTTTTTGAGTATTGACATTTTAATTATTTACACAAATGTTAAAACATTGATGGGATACTTTGAGAATGTGAAACTCTTCCACTACAAATATTGCAATGTACTTATTTCAGGATAGGATTTTTGCTTTGTTTTGTGTTATGGTTTTATGTTTGCTTGCTTGTTGTTTGGTTTTGGTGGTTTTTTGTGGGGTTTTATTTTGCTTTTATTTAAGACAGACAATTCCCGTACCTCAGAGAATCAACTGGGAAATTATTGTTCCCTTTAAAATTATATTTTCAATAAGCTCAGTTTCACCTACTACACAGATTTCCCGAGGAAATAAAAAAAAAAACCAACACCAAAACACCAACAAACAAGCTCTAATCAGCTAAGATAGTAATTGCATTTTGTCATGGTTTAGACCCGTGACCCATGGGAGCTGAGCACCACATGGCCACTCAGTCACCACACCCCAGCCCCCCAGTGGGATAGGAAGGAGCTTAGGAGGAAAGAGGAGAAAGCCCATGGCTTGAGATGAGGATAATTTAACAGAACAACGCAAAAGGAGAAGTAACAACAATAATAACAATGAAACAATATATAAAGTGAGTAATATAGAACAAACTGTCCATCTAAGGCTGCCCGAACCACAGGGCCCCCTCCAGAGACCAGGACACATTGATATAAGGATGGGGATTTGGTTTTCCCTCCTGGAAATTATTGCTTCATTTATCAAAATCTGTAATCTTCAACAGGTTTTTTTGTGGCCCTGCTATGTTACTTGCAATTTTGCTATAACTGGGAAGATAGTCGTTCCTTGTTGCATCATTTAAGTCTTAATAGAAAACTACCTTGTGAGCACTGAAATTTTGCAACTGATATTAAACTAAGGCAACTGCCTGCGGACTAGTATGAATCATAATTCTTAATATAATTTAATTGGAAAAAAAAAACCCACAACACCAAAAAACCCCCAAAAAAACCCAGGGCAGAATGAAACAGAAGAGTTTTAGTTGCATCACTTCAAATCTCACTAGCTATATAAAAGGAGTCTAACTTGAATTAATTGATTGAAATTCATTACAACAGGTACATAGGTAAGTTAGAATTTTTGACCTTTTAATTTTGAGTTCTCTATGTAATATCAAAGAACCTTGTCAGTTTAACACCCAAGGGGAGGCATAACACATTCCAAAATGCAAGTGCTAATAGATTTCCAAGTAGTACATAATGTTTTAGGTATCTGCCAGAACATTAAGGAGATAGTGGTAATGGAGTTTATAGTGATACAAATAGAAAATGCTGAATAAGCAACCCTTTCTTAATTCACTTAGAGTAGTTAATTATTCAACAGGATATTGTAGAAATTTAATTTTAGAAACTCAAGTAGTTTCACCATGACATCCAAAGTTTTGAGAGATCATAGATGGCTTCTCATTCAAAGCTCAAAACACAAAACTACTAATTATTTGACTTCAGATTCACCATGAGAATGCTACATGTAATTTTTATATGGCATGCAATTCACAGAGAAACCGTAAAGAAGCTATCTAAAGAAGTTTACATTTTATATTGCAAAATTTCAAAATTGACTACCTGATTAAAACAGGCATACAATTTAAAAACAAAGGTTTTTTTGAAGCTCCACATACTTGGACTCACATTGGTAGGAATATAATAACCTTTTTATAGTTAACATCACTAAAAAGTATGTAACCAAGGAAAATTCACAGAACATCAATAAGTAAGTGGTTATTTAACAACTGACTTATTAGTATAACATTCAGTGACCAAATCACTATGATCTGTCCTAATTTTTGACCTGAAGTTAGATGCCTAAATATCTTTTGTTGATCCAAAATTCCTATCAGATGATCAGTAGAAACATGCACCAGGTGATGGTGATCCATCTGTTCCTAGGATCAGCACCTGAAACACATCAGTTTAACTACTAATTTCAGCTCACACCTAGGTTTCTAACCTTCTGATGTGAAACAGGGTAAGTCAGTTGATTATTGTCACCTATTTCTAGTACTACTGCAATTTAGAAAAAAAATAGTTTTGTAGCAAAATGTCTGGTTGGTACTAATGAAATGGAAAGCCTTAGAGGAAACCAAAATGAGTAAGAAAAGGGAACCTTTACAGGAGGGAAGGATTACATCTATACAAGATGAGTTTCATAATCAGGTAAACACAAATACAGGGTGGGCAGAGAATGGTTTGAGAACAGTCTTGAGGAGAAGGGCTTGGGGGTGTTGATGAAAAATTCAACAAGAGCCAGCACCGTGTGCTTGCAGCCCAGAAGGCCAACTGCATCCCAGGATACATCAAAAGAAGTGTGGCCAGCAAGTCAAGGGAGGTGATTCTCTGCTCTCGTGAGACCCCACCTGGAGTGCTGCATACAATTCTGGAGCCCCAACACAACTAGGACATCAAACTGTTGAAGCACATCCAGATGAGGGCCACAAAGACA